>JANCMA020520606.1:0-10353 GCA_024336925.2 Zoanthus solanderi | reverse complement strand
GTCCTTCCCAGTTCCCTCCCAACAAATGTTTGTGGGAGAGGGAACTGGGAAGGACTGACACAAAAACGTCTGTGGGGAGGCTAACTGTGCCTTCTGTAAGGGACGGGATTTGCGAGTGGATGAGAGAGTGGGTGTTGCAGATGTAGGCAATGAAATAAGACATTGATGAGCCTCATAAACAATATCAGGACTCCACAGGAGATTTGGGTAACCTCTTGCTGCGTGTCAAAAACGTGCAAATCAGCGCTAAGGCTATTTATAAAATAATTTGGATAGTACGTGCGTTTTGAATGGTCAGCAAGTGTGTTCTCATAGCATTTGAAGCACGAAAAAGACGGAAGCGATATGATTGGCTGTCTCCAAGTTGTGAGAATTTACAGTTTCATGAAAGAAATAAAACTATACATACACGCTTCGTATATCGTCTTTCTCTTTGCTAAGGCGAATAAATAATAATTTTATAAAAGAAATAAAACATGTTCTCAGTGCCTTCATAGCCTGGTGAAAAACTCGGCAATGTTTGTGAGAATTCTCGAGCAGGTGAACTGATCTGCTCTCGAATTCTCCCAAACGTTCACCTTGGTTTTCACCAGAGAATGTATTTTATTTCTTAGCTATTCAACAAGTATTTAGGCTGCAACTTGAAAGTATAAAAATGGCATTAAGAATAATATTTGAAGCTGAAATCATTGGTAAAACTCAAAAACATGAAGCTCACAAGAACTGTTTTAATTTTTATAAAAAATATTGATTGACTTGCATTTATGTATACAAAAAAAGTTTTTAGGAACATTTGAGACTGAAACCCTCAAAATATAAATTAAAAAAAAACATTCAGCCTTGGAAGTTCTGTTAAAATAGAGTGCAGTGGATATGGAAACAAAGTTCATAGTTTATGCATCATTTCCCTCACGATTAGATAAATACAATAACATTAACAACAACAACAACAACAATAATAATAATAATAATAATAATAATAATAATAATAGCAGTAGTAGTAGTAGTAATAATAATAATAATAATAGATACCGCTGCTGAGCAAATTAAGCCAGGAAAAACGCATGATCAACGGACACTTGGTTAACTAACAATTCACTCACCAACACAATCGCGTTTGTTGGGCTGAAGCTGGTAACCATGGCGACAAGTACAACGGAAGCTGCCGGCTAAGTTATGACACTTGTGATGACATTTGCCATTAGTTAGCTCCTTGCATTCATCGATATCTACAAACAACCATAAAAAAAAAAAAAACCAAGTACTTCTTAACACAGTTAAGTACAGGGAGTCGGCCTCAGCTTACCTCAGAACTTCCATTTCTACGAATTGACGTAACTCGATTTTCGTCGTAAGCTTTGCTGTTAAGCCTGCTTCATACTAGCGACGTAAGCACAAGCGCAATCGCAACACAAGAAAAATCTAGTGTGAAGCGAGAAAACGTAATTGCAAGCGAAGCGCAATAAAAAGGAAAATTTTGTTTTTCTTGTGCTTGTCTTGCGATTGCGCTTGAGCCAGAAATCTTCTAGTGTGAAGCGACGAAACGTAAGCGCAAGACAAGCGCAAGAAAAACAAAATTTATTTTTTCTTGCGCATGCGTACCCACCTTGCTTGCGTTGCTTGTGTTCTAGTGTGAAGGTCCTTGCGCTTGCGCTTGCAATTGTGTTTACGTAGCTAGTGTGAAGCAGGCTTAAGTGATTCCATGTTCATCGTACCCAGTCCTTTAACCTTAACAATGATAGAATGAAATAACTTTTACTGTAAGTGATTCTAAGTTTAGCGTACCTAGTCCTTGTACCTCCACAATGCTAAAAAAGTAAGCTTAAACAGTTTTACAAATAGTTAAGTTTTACACCATTGTGAAAAGAATTTTAAAACAGACGTTTCGGACTGTAGTCCTTCGGTGTGAATGCCTACAGGACTACAGTCCGAAACGTCAGTTTTAAAATTCTTTTCACTACGGTGTTAAGTAAGCTTAATTAATTGCGAACCAAATTTTAACGTATCTAATCTCTATACCTCTGCAATGCTAGAATGAAGTTAACTTTATCAGAGATAAGCACCTTTACATTTCAATCCGTTTCCTTGGAATCCAGGTTTGCACTGGCAGCGAGGTTTCTTCCGATAAATCTTGCAAAAGGCGTCTTTGTGGCATCTATTTTTCATCCCGAGACAAAGGGTTTTACCTTCTGGGACCAAAGTATATAATTAGGGACTTTGCTGTTTAAGAAACACTGCATTTCACTTAATGTTTAAAATTATATTATTTGCGGATCACGCGACATTTTTGTCAGACTGTTCCTTCCTCGTTCTTTTTAAAAAAAATTGTCGTATTTTTGTCACTAGGATCGCTTGTTCCTACTACTTACTGCCACTTAATGAGAACAGACACGGACATATAGAAAAGTAAACTTTTAAAAGTGAAAAACAAAAAAAAAAGAATGAAAACATATTGTAAAAAATTACAGAAAAAAGGAAAACTAACAAACAACAAGAATTATAAATGAAATGAAATATAACTTCATAATACAGAAAAACATTAATAGCTTGACATTTGTAAAAATGTAACAACGATGTCAGTGTTTTAACTAAACACTGTCATGACAGGAGTCAAGTATATTATTTCTGAAAATTTTTCATTATTTTATATTGAAATTCTTAGCAGTTTTATTAATAGCTTCAGTTAGAAAAACAGAATTCAAACTGCGTGAGAGGATCAACTTTTATGAACTGAAAATAACTTTAAAAGCGGCTTATCTCGTTGTCACAGACCCAAAACAAAAAAACTTAATTATAATATAATCACTAGTTAAACTTTTGCTGCACAGTACAATTTTTGGTTTCTGATATTCTAATTGATTAAATATTAGAATAGCTCAATTAGAACATCATGCAGAACTGACCAAAAATTGTACTGTGCAACAAAAGTTTAACTAGTGATTATATTTTACATACCAGTACAGATGAATTTACATTCGACTAAAGAAACTTAGAGCTTAGACATAGAAAGCGCTTTAAAGTATCCATTTTGCAATTTCATTCATCGGTAAAATGACAATTTGTATTCAAAGGATATGATCTATCTAGCAAATACTTAATGGTTCTGTGGTGATCCCCCACTAAGAAAACAAATTAAAGTCGTGGGAACTTTTTCACAAGTTGAAAGGTTTGTCTTTTGGGCTGGGCTATCACTAATTCTTAGCATTTTAAAGACAAATGAGGGTCACAAGAAAAAAATTACCAGAACAGGGTTTTCTTGTTTATGTATAAGGTTATTTTTGACCTCTGCTAAAGGGCGTGCGAACAGTGTTAAGTTACGTCATGATTAAAAATAGCTGACAACATGGAATCATTTTTTAAAAGATTTTTCATTAATGCTTTAGGCATTAAAAACCTGCATGACGGTGACGATACGTAAAGAATAATTACTTTTTATTTGGTTTTGAATGGAGATACTTTGTTTATATGCAATTCAGAAACTGTTGGATTCAGATCACGAAGGGTTAGGCCGTGCGCGCCCTTGGCATACTGCATTTGATGGACTGGACTGGACTGGACTGGACTTATAAAACGCTTGTAAAACACGGATTTGTAAAATGTGGACTTAATTTTTTTAGATTTTTTCTGCGTTTAAAAATCGGATAAAGCTGAACTGTAACAGACTTCTACAAAAAACTAATCTTATACGAAGTCGACCGCGCAAAACTATATTTCGAGCCACATTTATAAATTCTGTTCATATATTTTTAGGCGCTGTTTTATTCCGACAATTTAGCACGTGAAACAATTCCTGTTTGATCTCCTAACTACAAAAGGGGTTTATATGAGCCAGTCTCAAACAAAAACATTTAACTTGCTAAATCGTCGGAATAAAGCAGCATAAAGATAAATGAACAGAACTTTTAAACATAGCTCGATATATAGTCTTAAGTTGTCGCCTTCGTATAAAATTAGTTTTTGTAAATGCCTGTTATATTACAGCTCAGTTTTATCAAATTTACAAACGCAAAAATCTAAAAGAAATGAAGTCCGCGTTTTGCAAGTCCGTTATCTACAAGTCCATGTTTTACAAGTCCAGTCCAGTCCAGTCCTCAAAATACATTATGCCGCTCTGGAAGAGTACATTTCAGAAAACGCATTGTTTATTTTTTTTTAATATCTTTAGTTTTAATCATTGGATTTTAGTATTAAAATTGGTTTCAATCTGAGTTTAGTATTAAAACGTCGCCCTTGAACAAAGGTGACAGTTATCGTTATCAGAGTTTAAACAGACCTCTATCCGCGAGATTTTTAGATCCTTTATATAGAACTATGTTAAAATAAGTTTTATCAGTGCCCTAACCAGCAGAAACGTGCGTCATAAAATGAAGCGAACAATCTTTTCAAAGATTGCATTAGTCGATTTTAATGGCTTCAGCTGTACTCTTTGGATTTTAATATTAAATTTTGTTTTAAGCTAAACTAAAAAGAAATGCCGCCCACGGTTAAAATTAAGTTGCTCGAGTAAAGAATATGTAAACTCTTATAGCCCAGCCATTGTACATTCTTTGGCAAATATATTTTCGCTCAACGTAAAGAAAACAAACAACATTTTGAAAAACGCAACTATAGAATACAGGCGGCCATTTACCGTGATTTGCTACTGCGCATAATTCGTTCTTTAAAAACATCTGCTCGATTCAAGTCAAGAACAATAGTGGCTCTGTGTGGCCCTACTCTAAAGTACCTTTATCTTTATCATTACCGTCGTCAATTGATAATCGCCTTATCGGTCTGAAACTTTCAACAAAATTCTTAAGTGGAAACCGCAAAGATAATTCATAACGTCAATAAACGAAATTCTTAGGTACAAAAAAAAAAAAAAACGTTAAAACGCAATGTCATCTTGACTTCCGCAGCTACATCAACAGATTATAGTTAATTATGGATATCGCGAGCTACGGGAGCCAATCAGAGCTCACGAAAATGGATATCGGTTCCTCCGGTATTCTAGTGAGAACTGCAGGTAAACTAAAGTTGAAAACTTGAAAATTATGTTCACATTGCTCCACGTTTACGTTTTTTTAAAAAAAGAGAAGAATAACTTTTATTGTATACCAAGTGTCTTTTGATTTATTGCATGTCTATTTTTCAAATTTATTTTATAAGCAAAGACAACTAATTTTATAAACTGATTAAGACACACTTAAAATTTTCAATTAACTCGCTCAAAATTAAAGTCTTCTACAATCAGTGAATCACGACTCTATTGCACATAGAGCTTGCGTTATTCATAACTGTCTTCCGCCTGAGTTAAAAATGAAGCCAAGCTACTCATCTTTCGGAAATAATGTCAAGGCATTTTCCAAATGCTCAGATAAAATCTTATTTAGTTCTATCAGTCTGCATTGCCACAAACAGCAATGTTGCTGGGTTTTTATATTTTTAAATATGTTTTTATTCTATACATTAAGTTTTTATACTATACATTTTAGATAATAGTTCTTTCTATGAGTAGTATCATTTTACTATAGTATAGCACTTACATTAAAATAGCTCTTTCTATCAAACAAATTTTTAAGATTTGTTTCTGGAAATTTGTAAAATCGTTAAAAGACGAAACCCTATCTGGTGAAAACCGAAGGTTTCGGTCTAAACGCCGTGTCTTTTAACAATTTTACAATTTCCAGTAACAGATTCAAAACTTGACTTGATTGTGAATTTAACTGAATGATTAATAACATACTCATAGTAATCGCTCTTTCTATTTTACTATTATTATTATTGTATTGTATGTGTACTTATACTAGTTGTTTCTATATTATTATTACCATTATTGTTGTATGGAATGTATATATCTGTGTACGTACATTCTTTCTTGTAAGAATTATCATTTTAGAGTCAGACTGGAAATTATCAATTTTTTGAAAAATACCTTTGTTCACAGGAAGATATGCGATAGAATTAGAGCCATGTCCGGGGATATAAAGGTATTTCCGTGCTACGTTTTACAATTTGGTTAAAGTAATACCATAAGCAATTGTACAAGCTATTCAGTTCACTCATACTATGCATTGCAAAGTTATACTCTTAATAAAATCTAGATCTTAGCCTCGGAATTATTCTTAAAAAAATTATAATCCTTCTTAAGTGGTATGTTTTCATAACGAGTGTATGTACATTCGCATGATAAAACTGACTGTCAGGGAAAATAACAGGATCACCAAAGAACATATATATACGATTTCGTATTGCGTTTTTGGCATTCAGGGACAAAGTTGTTTTTAAAATTAGTTTTCACGATACCGCAATAAATTTTCGTTCGGTTCTAAAACCAAGATACTTGAACTAATTCTTGAGTGATTAAAAGTAGTATATACGGTAACAAATTTCGTCTCGGTATCATGTCAGCGGCATATATAGAGAAATATATGAGTTGTAATTTGTAAGCCTATGGAACAAACAACTCGTCCTAGAACATAAGTCATTCTGGCGTAAAAATATAGTCCTTTACTTTAGACAACGTTGGTCAAAAGGAAATATCTTACAACTGCGCCAACTATATACAACACCAGTTGCCACTCGCAAGTAATTTTTGCGTTGATCAAAACAAATCTGTGAAAAGGTAGCTTAAATAAGCTGTACGAGTTACAAACTAATACCCTTTTTATTTAACTCGATCGGAACAAACAAGTTCGAACCGGCTGAAAACAAAACTCCACCAGGATTAAGTTGCTAAAAGGCTGGTTAACAGTTTAACCCTAATTCAAGCAGGAATTTGTTTTTTAGAAAAAAGTTTACGGTCGTTACGGGGGAATAAGCTCGTGATTTTTTTCTCTTTTATTTTATTTGTTGCTCTGCTAGCTTCTGCCCAGGCCTCGACAAAGCCATCGTGGCTAATCCTTAGCCAGTGTAGAGGACCAACCTGCTCTTACAAGAGAGCCTCGACAAAAAGAGGCAAAACCGATGGACGCGTTTTACCACATCAATTGCAAACAAAAGCCTATAAATGAGCAACACAAAGGGCAACCGCGTCATCACGTTGCTACGTGACACGGTTCTTATAAAATACTGCTCAGATTTTTCTAGGAAAAAATGTTAATCCCAGATTTACACGGCTCAAACACCTAACTGTATTTAAGGTAGGAAACAAGACCATGGGTTAAAAACCTAACCATGGGTAATTTAATCGGCCTTTGAACAACTGAACTCATAGCTCCCGCAACCCTTGCAGTTTATTTCAACTTTGTTTGTAGAAAAAAATGCAAAGATTCGCGCATTAGTTTAAGTAGCTGAGGTTTCTAGAGTTGTAACACTTCGTAAGAGGAATTGTAATTTAAGGAATTCTAGATTAGAATGCTTGATCATTGCCGGGAAAAAAAAAGTAAACGATAGACGTCAGAGCAATCAAAGTTAAGGCAAACCACTGGTTAAAAATAAAATCTTTAATATTTATCGCCATAAGTAAACAAAGCATTACTGTTTCCTCTACTCAAAAACAAAGGCAAAGGTACAATAATTTTATACCCACCACGTTAACGAAACTTTGAGTCTCATCTAATAATAATCTTTAGTCCCATCTCAATCCACAGAACCGAACATTTGACGAATTATTAGAAGACACGAACAGTTTGCACTAATTATTGTCAATATTTCATATTTATAACGCATTCATTGACTTTTTTGCGCTCTCATTGGCTAAAATGCATACGTGATACAAAATCGCAGAACGGATCTCAAGCTATATACCCCTTCCGATTTGATATCCGCCTTCTGATTTTGTCCGCCATTTGTAAACAAAGCAAACATTTTGATGACATTTTAATGGAAAATCAAGAAAACCGTTTTGCTAAAACTAGTAGCGAAGATTTAAAAAGCTTTGTTTTCAGAGCCGTGCCAGGAAATACAATAAAAAAAAAAATATATATATATACTATCAATGTCTTTGAAGGTTTGGCTGAGTTCACAAAAATTTCTTTTGTAGCGGATTCGAGCGGAGGGTTATAAAGTAAATAAATCTCTTCCTGGCTTGGTGGTATATGGGAGAATAAAATGTCCGCCGCTGATTGTTTTGTCCGAAAAATGAACTGTTAGCCGAAGCGAAGCTTCAAGGGCAACTGTGAAATTTTGAGGACAATCCATTAGCCGTGGACATTATATCAAAATATAACTTTCACATCCGGGCTTCAGTACTCGTGGTCACGTGATTACAGTGTCTGGGCTATTGCTTCATTTTAGGCGGGAAAAGCGGTAACCTTGAAACAAAAGCGCGCGAAAACATATTACCATCTTACCCAAAAATTTTCAGTTTAAAATCTTTCTCTTTTATTTTTGGAATGGGGTGAGTCAATAGAACAAATTAAGGTATGAAAACTTGCTTATTAATTTATTTATAATAGTTAGTTATCAAATAGAAAAAAATATTTAAATGGACTCTTTTATTTATTGAATACATATAAACCTTCAAGTTCAACCTTGAGTTGTCATAAGACTTAAGTGACATAGCTACAGTTGAACTTACAAAGGGCTCAAGATTTTTATAATTCTTAAACTGAGTTAAAGCAGTTATCATAAATCTTCAACCTAAGTTTTCTATATTCTGAAATCTGACGAAGGATTTAATACCGCTAGAAACCTAAATTGTTCCTTACGCTACTTTCAGCGACCATCATAAATATTTCAACCTAAAGTTGTTCAAAATAATCGCCGCTCTGGAGATGGGCCCCAAAAGTGATCAAAGCACTCGAAACATCAGTTCTTTTATATTACATAACTTAATATTTCATAGCTCAGTTGTTATTAGCACTTGCGATTCCAGTTAAAGCTTAAAATTTCCGCATCAGTGTTTTGTTTCGAGATTAGCTAAAATGCACTCAAAGCCGGCGTAAAAAACGTTCAAAGCTGTCGTTATTTTTCTAAATTGAAAATTAGCTTATTTAGCTTTTGTTTTTGTTTAGTAAGTGGTAAATTTCATGCCACTGATCAAAAGATTGTTTTGTCGACTTGAGATGTTCTTTTATGGTGTATATATGAAGTGATACTATAGTCTATACTGAGTCTCAAAGTCAAAGCAGAAATAGAAAATTGTTTATCGATGTGCAACATCCCCATTATTCATTTATGAAATAAAACATGTTCTCTGTGCCGTCATAGTCTGGTGAAAACCTCGGCAAAGTTTGTGAGAATTCTCAAGCAAGTGAAAACCTTCGACTGCATCTCGGGTTTTCACCAGATTATGATGGCACGGAGAACATGTTTAGCAATATGGTTGGATGCCTCCAGGCTGTGCCAATTTACAGTTTTATGAATGATATTGAAGTATACTTATGCACTTGGTATATCGTCTTTCTCTTTGTTAGGACGAGAAATAATTTTATAAAAGAAATAAAACATGCTATCCGTGCCTTCAAAGCCCAGTGAAAATTTTAACAAAGTTTGTGAGAATTCGATAACAGGTGAAAACCCTCGACTGCGTCTCTGGTTTTCACTGATCTGCTCTCGAACTCTCCCAAACGTTCGCCTCGGTTTTCACAAGGCTATGGCGGCACGGAAAACATGTTTTATTTTTTAAATAAAATTATTATTTTCCGACTTAACAAAGAGAAAGACAACAAACGAAGCACTAATGTATCTAGTTATATTTCTTTTAAGAAACTGTAAATTCTCGCAACTTGGAGACAGCCAACCATTTTGCCACGTTATTTTCGTGCTTCATAGCGCTATGAAAACACACTTGTTGAAAACACACACGTCCGTTAACGCACGTACTATCCAAATTATTTTATAACACAAATTGCTATGTTTTGCGTGTTCTTGTATTTAGATAGATGAAAACATAAAGATTTTAATAAATTTTATTTTATTGATAAAAATTCTGCTTGTTTATGACCTTTACAGTGTGAAATGAGCGAGGCGTTGTGGGCGCAGTTGGTAAGATCTCTGCTTTGCAACGACAAGTAATTTTGTCGAGAATTGAATCTTTGCGTGACCTTCTTTTCTGCCAAGCTCACTCACTCTATCCTTCCACGCCGCCCTCATTTTACACTGTTTAAAAGTCATAAACATGCAGAACTTTTATCAATAAACTGAATTTAGTAAAACATTTATGAGTTTCAGTGTGTGCTGGTAGCTAACCGGGTCCTAACGATGGATGATGTAAATAGTTTTTAGAAACGTCAGCTCCGCTCCGCTTCTGATACTTAACTAAGAACTCTTAATTTTCATTATATTAATTTAGGTTTTCATTATATATCAGTTTAATACTATCATTATTGTTATTAATATTATTATTAAGATTTTACTATTATTATTATTATTATTAGTAGTAGTAGTAGTAGTAGTAGTAGTAGTAGTAGTAGTAGTAGTAGTAGTAGT
>JANCMA020520392.1:0-10353 GCA_024336925.2 Zoanthus solanderi | reverse complement strand
TTTTACGGTGTAGAATTTACATTTTTATTACTAAATTGTTTCTTTAGAAACACCGACGCAGCTTAAACTAGTTTACCCGCTAGTTAGTTTTCCATCCTGCATAAATTTTGTACAAGTTTTTGACAGGTTTCTGGCAAGTTTGATGGCAGCTGCAGTTTTAAACAGTAGTTGATCATGTTGTGACTCAGTGTGTCTTTGTCTTTGCGTAACAACAAAAATTACGATACTTTTAAGTTTGAAAGCTGACATGTTTCAGCAGTTACAACTGTTATCTTCAGAGTAATAAAAGACTGAGTGGATACAAACTTGTAGTGAACAGTAATTAACATAAATACTAATAAGAAAGCTACATAAATATTAATAACAAAGTTTCATGCTGGTATGTTTTTTCTGTCGATTTAAAGAAGTATTATCACCAATTAATATGTAGCGCCTCCTTTATCCGGTTGAGGCTGAATTTAGTGTTTGCACAATCAATTATAGAAAAGCATTCGCTAGAGCATGCATCACTGCATACCCTTGACTCTCCCTGGTGTTATTAAAAATATTTGAATTTTTTTCTAAACAAAGGTGTTCACGAACGCGTGTCGAAAAGGACGAAAAGTTTCACCTATGGAGCCCGAACAAACAACCTTGTAAACGACACGAGATCTTGATCCTTTTGGAATTGATTCTTTATGGCTGAAAAAGCGGCCGATCTTAAAGGTGGTGAAAACTATTCGAGTATTAATATTCTTACAATAACGTTTGGCTAAAGAGAGTAGTTGTTTTTCGGCCAGGCTAGAAAATTAAAAGGTCCAATAAATGGAAGCTTATAGTAGAAAGTTGTAGGTTTATCTTGTCCATTATGTGTACAAACAGATTTAGGTTTTCTTTTAAGTTTCTTAGTTTGATGTTAAGATACCGATTAAGGGATCTTTCAATGATATGAGAGGGAAAAAGAATTTTCCTAAGGATGTTAAAAACCTTCTGGATATCTGAACTGAACCCAGACCAAGTGTTGTTTATTCTGTAGGTCCGGTCTAAAAGTATTCTGATTAGGCCGATCTTATAACAAAAAGGCACAAAACTGAAAAAATTAGTAAGAAGACCCCAAATTTGTATCCACTCAGTCTTTTATTACTGTGAAGATGGCAGTTGTAACTGTTGAAACATGTCAGTTTTCAAACTTAAATCTTTATTAAACTAATTATACACTTGCTATTATCACGTTCTTTACGTAATTACATTGCCTTCGGCTTCGATGAAGTTCACATTCATTTCAAATTCAATATTCGTAGAAACGTTTTTAAAAGAAATATTGAAGTGCGTTGGCGAATAGATATCGTCCTAAGTTGAGTAAGAATAATTCATATAGTTCTTTAAATTGTATTAACGAGTAATATACTCGGAAGTATTAATGTAATGTGCAAGGCAGAGTTATCCAACAAATAAATTGTGAATGATAGCTTCCTGTTTAAAACTAAAGTTGCAAATTCTGATAAAACACAGAATTGAAATGTTTTACAATCGCTGTAATTTGAGTATTTAAGAGTTCTTTTAAAACGTATCGACGAGTATTAGTAATGTAGAGGGTAAGGACAAAGCACAGTTGTCCAATGATTGAGATGTAAATAATCACTTCCTGTTCAAGATTACTCAATGGATAATAGACTTTATATCGTCTTCATTTTCATGGCTCTATCATAAATGTAAGATTGCTAAAAACAATTGGAATTGGCAATTTTTAAAACAGCTGAATTTTAGAATTTTGCTTCAAGGCCAGTTTTTTAACTTTTGGCTGATTAAGAAAGACGTTAGACAAACTAATACTGTGTTTTTAAAAGGCATTTATAAGAAACCTGGCTTACCTTTTACAGCTTCTGTTGGCCTGCCTTGTAAGACACAGCAACTGAATGCGAATATTAAACTGTAAGTAACACTGTAAGATCTCAGAGAAGGATCTGCAAGCGCCATAACTTGTCACTTCACACTTAATTATATTGCTTTTGGTATTGTTATCTTACCTGGTTACAAAATACCAATACAACCGGGGGGGGGGGATCAGAGCTATTAAGTAGAGGTAGGTGTGAAAAGTTTAATTTTTTTGTTTCGCGTTCATTTTCAACCTAATCAAATGTAGCCAGTTATTTTAGAACAGGCTTCTCAAACTTAAAATTTTACTTTTTTATGGGTCTACGACGTCTTTCTAAAGTTTTGGTACGAATGACTGTGTCTCTGTACTTAGTGATAGATAATACATAAGTATCAGCTTCCGTATAAGAGAATGTATGGGAAATTTGTTGACTCTCTAAAAACGTGTAAATTACTACCTAGTTTGAATAAATTTTATCTGCCTCTCAATGTGTTGTTTGTTTGTGTTTTGTACCGTTTTTTGTTTTGTTTTGTTTTTGTTTTTTGGCCGCTGGATGGATATATTCGAAAAAGTGTTACTTCCCTCATAAAAATATTAAAGCAAGCACACTTTATAATAATCGCCTCAAGGTCCGTGTGACTCTACAAATCGCTCTCTCCTCGCCAAGAAATTTCCCGTATCCCATAAAAAAACATCAGTTCCTAAAAGGCTAATATTTATTGCTCCATATTAATTGCTTTGGAGGTTGAAAGATTTTAGAAAACGGAGAAATGTTGAGTAAAGCTCAGCTGTTCGGCTTCCTGGTGGGCTTGTTCTATGTACTGCAACAACGGGCCGCTAGCCGCTAAAAGAGGAACGGAACTATGAGGGGTCATATCCGCCCAAATCTTGTTTCAAATTCTATTTTGTAGAACTTGTGTAACAGGTAGACCAAGCTATATTTGTGACACTAACATATAACATGTGATTTATATAGTATGGGATTTTACGTTTGTGCTCGAAACGTTTTCAAAATGAAATAAAAATCTTGAAATACCTCAATATCCTTGAACAGAACAGAACAAAAATTGAATCGAAGCTGCAGAATGGAAATTGGATCAAATTTTTTTGATTTGATTTTGCTGATTTTTTCATGCCTAAAGTTTTGTTTACAAACTCAAATGTCTTTTGTTGTTTCAATTTCGTTTCTGGTGCAAAATTTTCGTCGTTATCTAAAATAAATTATATTCTGTTTGTTCAATTTTCGTTTTCATCCGTCAATTTCTTTTTGAATTTTGTAATTTTTATTCTGTTGCTTTATTTTCTATTCTAATATCTCGAGAAGAGAATTTAGTGGAACGTAATAGAAGATACAAGTTCTACAAAATAGAATTTGAAACAGGATTTTGGCGGATATGACCCCTCATACGGAAACCACGTTTCATTTTCGCTCTGATTCCGGGTCCATTTGCATTAGGTCGCGGGCCAACAACATGACCACTAAAGTGTTTATAAACACGTCTCATCTCGAAAATTTCCTGGATTTGTTAAGATCTGCTCGTAAAACTAAATACATAGAAACTGTCACAATTTTTTTAAATGTTATTATTTCTATGTATTTAGTTCTAAAAAATGTCTCTCTCACGTAGATGGGATTAAATACTTGGTATTAGGTCTTTCTACCTGTTTCTCTTATTTATAGTATTACTAGTGTTTTCTATACCATATACTAATATACCGTATATAGTTTACTCATTGTCGTAAATCTAGCAGTTAGTTTTTAAAACATTAAAATATTTTTTCTCAAAACGATTTTTACATTTTATTCATATATCATTTCCGACTGATCACGATCTTCTGATCCAACGTTAGCGAGAGCATTGATCGTTCACGGTTCTGCACTGGTTTTAAACCAATTTATTGAGTATAACTTCCAAAACATTGTTACACCCTTTTATGCAAAGATACTTATTAGTAGGTTACAAATTATATTTCGCATTCTTAAAGTATTTTATTATTATTTTAACTTACTGTAAGTGTCATGTGAAACGCCGGATGGTTTTGATAACAATAACAATAACGTTGGAAACTCTGCACTATAGCTGATCATCAAGACTAGTGTTTTGTCAACAGTCTAAAAAAAAAACAACTTATCTGACAAATAATGAAATAGAAAAAAATAGTTTAAACGATGTAAAACAACGTTCAAGATAGTTTTAGTTCAATAGTAGCAGATCAATTAGCTATATTTCTATAAGAATATTATAAAAAGGAAAAAACTAATACAGTGTATTTCAAATAAAGAAAATGGATATTATACTTAAGGTTAAACATGTAACTTAGTGAAAGTAACTATAAATTCAACCTTATAAAATACAACGTAGAGCTGTTTGTCCCGTACTAGTTTACATTCGAATGGACGGAAATAATATTTTTATTTTTAATGATAATTTACTTACGAAAGTGCAACGTTTTTCTTTCCGCGAGCTATTTGGTTTATTATATACCAACTAGGATGTGGGCGTAAACTTTTCTAAATGCTGGCGCCTCCCCTTTACGAATTTTGCGCCATAGCATTTACACGCTTTTTAAGGAGATATTCCTTCCTTCTGCAAATTCAGCCATCCTTTCAGAAAAAAATCAATAATACTAATCAATTCAATTCAGTTCAATTCAATTTATTTAAGCAAGAAAAAAATGAATTATAATATATCACGCACCCGCAATTAGCTATTGCCGGTTTTCAACTGACGTTATGGTGGCCATGTTGGTGTACTCTTAACAAAAGAATTTTTTTTATGTTTGGGACACCAACATGGCCGCTATGTCTATTGTCTTTTGTGTCTCATGGGATTGTGTGAGAACCACGAATATAGCTAGTCTAGGCGAGGTTGTGAAAGTTCTACTAGCAATACAATATCAGAAAAGTGATTCTATCTCTACAACTGATTTACAGGTTTTTTTATATCTTCAGTCTGATATACAGACTGAGGATGTGCCCCGGTTCTCGAAGCGCCTCTGGATGGTGGCCGTGCATCTGCCTGAACAGATCTGCCTGTGGCTGAAACTTGTTTAAGATTTATCGAGCTGCTGGAATTTATCTAAGTCTTGATCGATAGGAAGCTGCTGGGCTTCTACAATTCCCCTAAGGGCTACTCACACGCTTCTTTCTTTGGGGCGTACATTTTCCGGTGCATCGCTGCTTCGAAGGCTGCCTCTAAAACAACCCCTGGGAGAATTAGAAATTTCGCATTTTTACTGCCGCTTCGAAACGGCTTGACATCGATAATAATAGCGAAGCTAATCTCCGAAAGTTTTCATTCCCTGTTCTCGAAACTCCCTTTGACAGACTTCGGCATTCGGAGATTGATAGCAGGGATATTGTTTTCAGCTTCGAGTATCATGCGGGGAAATCCGGCAGGTCTGGGAAGTCGAGATTGTCTGGGTTGTCAAACCACTCATAGGAGAAGAACGATTTTTTGCAACTACACCCGTACGCCTTCACCCAAGCAGTGCAACTCTTTCCAAGGCCAAATAAGTTTTGGATATCCAGGAACTTGAAGACTGGTGTGAGGAGGAATATCGTTTGGTTTCCTTTGCTCTCAACTTTGACTTCTGTACAGGTCCTGGAAACCTCTTTGATGAAATGCTGTCTGATTAGGTTGAGATTGTACCAGCCTAAGATGAAGCCTAGCACGGAAATTTGAACGCATCACTCCTCCAGGCCCGCTGCTGCTTTTTAGGAAGAAAACAAAATCTTTCTGGCTTTCTTACATTTTCTTGGAGAGGCCAGGCTCTCTCCCAAGCGCTTCGATGTCTCGGTTGCAGATATGCTCTGGTTCAGTGTTGAGCATGTCTCCGATCAAAACAGAGATTGGGACGTGCTCATTCTTCACCGCTAGATTGGCGGTTATTTTTCCGACAGTTGTTTGGGCATGATAGCTTTAGAAATCGTATACAATCGCGTGTGGGAAAGTTGTAGTCTTTTTTTTCCGGTGCAGCTTCTTTCCGAAATGCGCTAGCCGGTCTTCATAATTCCAGCGGACGACTAGATTACAGCCGGCCTTTTTTATTTGTTCTGCCCGCTCTAGCTATCCTTGGTACAGCTCTTGTCTCGTCTTTCTATTTAACAGTTTCCTGTGTCTTTTCTTTGGGAAACATTTAGGGCAGCCGCGGTTGAAACATCCGTGTAACGGGAACTCGGTTTCTGTTTCGGGATCATTCCCATCTGTCGATCTACTGGCGCCTTCTCGATCCACCTCTATCCTCCGTGCACGCAATTTTTGTGGTTGATATGGGTGTTTTGAGATTGTGTCTCATATTCTAGCCATTTTTCAAAAGATAAGCTCTAAACTCTTCCTGAGTAGAAGCTTTTGTGTTTGCGAATTGAGGTGCCTTGATTGGTTTTCCCGGATACACGATCCGCGTTTCTCCTCGTTCACAACGTGCGGCGTGCTAATGAGGGTTGTTGTTTTGTATTAACCTCTCACTGCAATCGCCCCAAATGAAGCTATTGGGTTAGGTTGGCGATATCCTTGATCTAGAAAGTGTGTCCATCATAGACAATGATAGTCATCGTTGGGGATCCAAGTTTCTCATACTTCTCATATCGATACGGACTCCTTGGTGTACAGCCAGAGAGCGAAAGGAGCAAGGGTTATCTTCGTAGGTCTCCAAAGAAAGTATCGCACGTTTGTTTCTCAACCACAGTGGAAGGGGTCCGGTGCCGAGTAGCGGCTGGCGATCTAATACTGCTTTGACCTAAACGCTGATAAAGCGCAGAAAAACCCACTTTATGTTGGGTCTTTCTATCTGGTTCAGCCCCAAGCGGGTCTCCCCGTCCTTTTTCATCCTTTCTCTGGCTGTAGGTTCTTCATCCTCTGTCTGGAGGTAATGCGACCATGGACTCCCCTTCGCGTTTTTTGTGGTAAAGGAGAACTGCCTCCGTTTCGATATTCCAGAGGCGATAGGTATAGGAGAATCGAAGATAGAAACTCACGTCAAGCCAATAATGAAGTTTTTCCATGATTCAATCAACGACAGAGTTATCAACACCACTTCAGAATGTCCATTTCCAAACGCGCTGTCCCTATTCCTCCTCCTTTTTCTCACCATCCAACTCCTTCGATGTTTCGGATTAACCGCCGACGGGTCTTACTGGATTAATGTTAATCGTACTTGTTCTCTTTTTCATTCCATGAGTCAAGTTTACAAGCTCTTTTTATACTCTTTTCCTAGTAGCACTATATGAATAATAATCAGAAATATGCAAATAGTTTTGACATAAAGAAAGCGGTTACATGCAGTAGCAAATTTTTGATTTACTGTAAAAAAATACTATATTGTTTATACCTAAATAAAAGAGAAAGGTTGTTTAAAGTTTTTTTTTCATATCATTATCATTTTCGTTGAATATTATGAAAACTACCTAAAAGTTTTAAAAAACTTAAAACCCAAAAACAAAATCTGTTTACTTCAGTGTCAAAAAAGTGCATTAGAGAAACAGTGCAACACAGGATCTGTATAAAGATAAGACTTCTAAGTTACATTTTGTAAGTGTTTTTGATAATAAGGGTTTTTAGAAGCTTGGGCGGCTACAATGCCAGTTTGTGAGTTTTATTCAAAACTATTTTTGAGCTTTTTATACTAAGCGTTTTTTAGGGTAGTGTTATAAAAACGTTACTCAGAAGTGAAAGAAGTAGATTGCAAGTGTCATAACAATGCATTCTCAATTCTAAAGCACTGGTAACTCAATTCAGTATTATTGTGGAAATTTACATGAGATAAACAGATATCCTAGTTTTAGGTTCAGCCGTACTAATAATTTGTTACTTAACATTATACAACACTCCTCTTGTTAAAAAAACAGTCAAAAGTGAGAAACATGTCCCCAAATAATCCGACATCTTAAAGCTGTATAGGCTGTATTCCATGGTCTCAATCAATCATTTATCCGGAAAATCATCTGCCTTCTTTATGAACCAGACATTTTAGTCCGAGTCAAGGTCATCAAAGTTCACATACAAATCTTCGTCATACACGTCCAGATTAATGTAATCCTGCGGAAAGAAAAATGTACTACAGTAAATGAACATTGTAAAAATTAAAGAAGGTATTAAACGGCTACGTAATACTTGAATATCTCAACTTGAAAGATTTTCTGTTTATATTTCTTGATTCGAATACTTGTAAAGAGTGTGACATGACCCGTATGTTACTCCGAAAAAAGGAACAAAAGAATTTAACGTGATGTGTAACAACCCAAAATGTATAACAACTGTCTTTCTTATATTAGAAGACCACTTTGCAATTGAGTGAAGGTTGCTCCACCCTTTCCCATATGTCCTCCTTTATGCCACGTCGAACCCAGTCCTAGTGTACCTATACTGCAAGATAACCCGTCACTCTTTCAACAACACGGACGTGGTGATACTCGATTCTGGGTTCGAGACTATATGGGAAAGGGTGGAGCAGCCTTCACTCAACCGCAAAGGTTGAGTGATGGCTCAGTGTGTCAGTGTATCCAACACATGGAACCGGGTACTGAGGAGCTTTCCTTGTCGCTTGTCACGTGATCCATCCGGGTCACCTGACTTTAAGCATTAGCTGAATAAGGCCATGGTTTATGGCCGAAACGTCTATGTTTCATTCGAATATTTCCAGTGAGCGATTTAATTCTTCAACAATCATACTGAATAGTTCACGTTTATGTTTATGCGCATTGTCAGAGATATCTTTCTAAATTGCAGTAACTCGGCAAAAAAAAAAAAAAGAAAAAAGAAAAAGATCCTGAACATTTAACGCCATTTCACGTACTCTACCTTAAAACTACCATATTTCCTTGCACAGTTCTCTTATTTCACTGATACTTACGGTATGTTTTTTAAGAAACCGTGACATTTGTATTGCAAGTGAATTAAATGATGGTCGTTCTTCCGAATTGTAATTCCAACAATTTGAGATCACTGAATAGCTGCAAAATGGAAGAAAAAAATAATTTTATTGCGGGGCTATTGATTATAATTCAATCTCGAAACAGTATAATAATAAAATACTATCAAAAAGAAAACAACATCTAGCAACATAAGGAGTTTTAAAATTTTTATTATTTCTTAACTGTTTTATAAAAATTATTGTACCAGAAGTTAAATTACGAGTTTTGTACTAGTATGTCAAACTTTTTTAAATGTAGTTTTTCTCACCACAGAAACACGCATTACAACTTTTATATAGTTCTCCATTTAATAATATTTAAAATGCAACCTTTGTTCACTGTATAAAATCCGCGCGTGCGATTGGTCAAATCGATCACGTGATTTTGTATCTGTCGACATCGCCACAACGGTGGTGTAATTTTGTTTACTCCATTGTGTTTAACCTATGGATTGAAAAATGGCCGAGTCTTCAGTATTAACTTAAACCACTGAATATATGAGAGTGAAAATGATTTTTTGAGCTTTTACTTTATGCTCTACAGAAGCATTTTGACACGTACCGACACATGTTTGGAGATTTTCGCGTCTTTCGAACAAGTTTGAGTTTTGGGTTTATTGTATACGGCGCAGCACTTTGCAACCTTTGTGTTTGTTTTTTTGTTTGATTTTTTGAAGTGGCATTCAACCCTTCAATGCCAAATTTACTGAATACCGGACTTACAGTCATGAAAATTGGTTTATTTTGTTTTATTGTGGATAACACAGGAAGCGAAACTAGGTTAATTCCACACTTTTTTAGTGACAAGATGGCAATGCTTACTTAATCGACAAGACAAAGGCTTGATGTGTTAATAAAGATAAATAACAATAAAATTGAGCGTGTCATTTTTGGGTGTGATTCTAGATGAGAACTTGTCCTGGAAATCACATATCTTTAATGTAACGAGAAAGATTGCAAAATCTATAGGGATAATTTACAAGTCAAGCTTTTGTCTCCAGCCTAGTTCTCTACGTACATTATATTACGGTTTAGTCTACCCTTACTTAATGTATTGTGTATCAGTGTGGGGATCGACTTATAAATCTCACTTATTACGAATTGTTATTCTTCAAAAGAAAGCGATTAGAATTTAATCTTAAGTTAGCTTTGATTCCCACACTGATTCCCTACTTAAGGAACATGGTATCTTAACAATTCAAAATATATGTTTATCTCAAATTGGTAATTTTATGTTTGGTTTCTCTAAGGGTCTATTACCCAATTCTTTCTCAGATATGTTCAAATTGACAAACCAAATACATCCATATAACACAAGAAATTCAAATAAATTTTTTATTTTTCACAGTAGAACCAACTTAAGGCAATTTTCGATACGCTTTCGAGGCCCAAAGTTCTTTAACTCGCTTCCCCTTGATATTAATTGTTAATTGTGATAGTATTAGTTTCTTCAACGATAAGCTTAAAAAATTTCTCCTTTCCTAATATTTATATATATATATATAGAGAGAGAGAGAGAGAGAGTTTTTTGCTTTTTCTTAAGCTAGATTTTCACTTCTTTACGTCTGTGTGTAGTTGTCTTTTGT
>JANCMA020520285.1:0-10353 GCA_024336925.2 Zoanthus solanderi | reverse complement strand
GAAAGACGATATACGAAGCGCGTACTGTAAATTCTCACAACTCGGAGACAGTCAAACCACATTGCTCACGCCATTTTTGTGCTTCATAGCGCTTTATAAAATAATTTGGATAATTCGTGCGTTTTGATTGGTCTACAAGGTTGGGCGTACTACAATACAATACAATACAATACATACATGTATTGTATTGTATTGTATTGTATTGTATTGTATTGTATTGTATTGTATTGTATTGTATTGTAATACGCCCAACCTTCGGCAAAAGGAGGCCTGGTTGTCCTTGTACTTCATATCTTACCTATGTACAACAATTACAAGGGGATATAATCATGAAGGAACAGTACATGCACAAACAGGGCTGGGTTGTTCAAAAGCTGGTTAACCCTGGGTTAAGGGAAGACTCAAGGAGAAATTTCTTCTTTAAGAAAAGGTTAACGATCCTTTAAGAATATTTTTTAGATTTTCAAAGGAAAAAAACTTGTTAATTCCAAAGTTACACTGAGTTCAAATCCTACCCTGTTAGATTAGAAACAAGACCATTGGTTAAATATTTACCCCTGGGTTAGTGCTAATAGGCTTTTGTACAACTGGGTCCAGGTTGCCTCACTCGCTGATTGTAGGTATGCATAGAGAAATCTTATGGTCGCCTGGTCTGCAACCAATAAACAGCAGACCTTAAAAACAACTAACATGTAATTTTTCGTACGTTTGGTATTTATCCATGAAAAGGTTTTTAAATGTTTGTTAAAAATACAACTAGCGGTTTTAAATTGTTTCAAAATTACAACTGTATAAACTATATCAAAGGCCTTTGAGCAACCTAATGGATGAATATATCATATGCTTAATTTTACAACAAAATTTATGAATTTCACAAAATTGAAACCTAGTAGCGTAGTAGGAATATGAAAATACATCAATTTTCATTTTTCTAACATCAATGTTCATGTTTCTAACATCAATGTTCATGTTTCTAAGGTACATAGTTTTGTTGCATTTCCTCCAAAAGAACTTTCTCAGCTAATCACTTTATCACCGAAGTCCGCCATGGCAAAATGGCGAAAACAGACAGAGGAGTTCGGCCCATTCAAAACCGTTTTCCCACTCTATCAAAAAAATAAAGCCAGCGAAAAACAGAACATACACTGTTATAAAAATCTGGAAATTTTTGACGAAAAGAAACAAAAGATGTCTTCGATAAACTATGATTTTCCTCCTGTCATCCACAAAATCACCAAAACTTGATTTCGCGACACGTGGATTTTGCTTACTCGGACCGGGACTCTCTAGCCCTGATACTCCCCCTTTAATTAAACTAAGTTAAAATGTATTTTTAAATCACCGCCGTAAGTAAAGCACAAAGCTGACACCTCGAGGTTGAACCCTTCGCCACAGCAACAATAATTGAATTTAACGCTCGAAACGCCATTATACTGCATCATGTAATCAGAAAACTCTTTAAAGAATTACAACAGTTGTTTTTCTAAATGCTATTTACACGTTCAAGAAACCGGTGGAGGAGTTGTGTGAAGAGGTAGAAACGGTGAGAGGTTTCTGTTATTTGGGGGATAGGATAAATGTAAGTGGTGGTTGCGAGGCGGCTGTGACAGCAAGAGCAAGAATTGGGTGGGTGAAGTTCAAGGAATGCGGAGAGTTGCTGAACTCAAAAAGGTTCTCTCTTAAGATGAAAGGTGTTGTGGTTCTATCCAAATTCATCTGGAACATTCAGGAAACTGTGTGACTGTTCATGTTGTAAAGTAATTAGCTAAAGATAGAAACAAGCATGAATTGTCATAAGAACTGCTTATGTAACATGTGTAGATTATAGTTAGTTTTTCTGTAACTTGCTAGAATGTTCCTACAGCTAGTGTATATATAGCTGAGAACGAGCATCCGAAGTCAGTGTTTCGCTTCAGTCAGTTGTTGTTTTACTACTCGTTATTCTGTAAATATGCGTTGGAGTTCTTGATTAAAGCCTATTTGTTTCCTACAATTTACCGTTGTATCCAGTGTCTTCTTTGCGAGTGCTCGAGAGAAGTATTGGGAGTGAAAATACAACAAAAGGAATGGTTTATCGGAGTTGTGAAAGATCGGCGATGTTATATGGGAGTGAGACATGGTGTTTGAGGGAAAATGAGATGGCAGTTTTGAGAAGGACCGAGAGAGCAATGTGTGGTGTAAAACTGATGGAGAAAAAGAGGACAGAGAACCTAATGGAGATGTTGGGATTGAAGGAAACAGTGGTTCAGATGGCAAAGGCGAATGGAATGAGATGGTACGGGCATGTGTTCAGAAGGGATGATGGGCATGTTTTGAGAAAAGCACTGGAGTTTGAAGTGAAGGTCAAGAGGAAGTGAGGACGACCAGAGAAGACGTGGAAGACGCAAGTGGAGAAGGAGAGCAAGAGTGTTGGCTTGGAGAAAAAGGATGCCATGAATCGAGCGAGATGAAGAGTGGGAGTACTACAGATTACTGTCAAAGTGGGGTAAATCTGGCCACCCCCGTTTACGGGGATAAACCCGGATCAAAATTGGATGATGATGATGATGAAGACACAGTCTAATGATAAAATTACCGTAGCATCAACAATTTAAGAGCGAACCATTTGATTTTTGAGGGAGGAATAGGGGACAGGAAGATTTTAAAACATTCCTCCAATTATAGGCGAAATAAATATAAATTTGTGCAGTGTACAACTGAGAAAAAAAATTCCTGCAAAGAAAGCACTCTAAAAAGAACATTCTTGTGCTGCACTTTTACGAGAATAAAACATCTTGCTTGTTCTCCTGCAAAAAAATTGAAAAAAATATCCTGAATGAACTGCTTCCAGGTTAGCCTAGTTGGTTAGGTGCCAGTCTCTTGTGCGGGAGGCTTGGGTTCAATTCCCGACGGGACTTTCACTTAGGGTCTTAAATTAATTGAAAGTCAAAATCTAGTTAATGAGATCGGTACATTCTTCATTCAGAAAATTGAAAAAATCAGATCAAAGCTGGATAACATCACTTCACCAAATGACTCTCATATCTCCTACTCAGACCCGCCTAATAAAACCAACATTGTCATGGAAAAGTTTGAGCTCCTCACAGAAACTCAAATCTTGGATCTTATCAACTCTATGTCTAAGAAAACTTGCGCTCTAGATCCTGTTCCAACAGACTTGCTAATCAGCTGTGTCGACGTACTTCTCCCTGTGATAACCATCATAGTAAACTTGTCTCTTAAAACCAGTTGAAAACTGCTATTGTTAATCCTCTACCTAAGAAACAGGAACTGGCACCAATATTCCAGAATCTGCGACCTATAAGCAATCTACCCTCCATCCCCAAATTGATAGAACGCGCTATGGCAAATCAAATTGAAGAACAGCATATCGTAAAAATTATAGCACTGAAACAGCTCTTTTAAAAGTGAAAAATGACATGTTATTGGCAATGAACAAGGGCAACGTATCTCTGTTGGTATTGCTTGACCTTAGTGCCGCCTTCAACACAGTAGATTATGACATCTTGATGCGCAGACGTATTACGAAGATCGGATTGAAAGACATCGCACTCTCTTGGTTCTCTTCCTATCTCACCGGACGTCATCAAAAAGTATCTGTTAACGGAAATTTCCCAGACATGTTCGAGCTGAAGTGTGGGGTTCCTCAAGGATCATGTCTTGGGCCCCTGCTGTTTACGATTTATGCCAGGAAACTGTTCGACATCATTGAGCCGCACCTTCCAGATGTACATGCATATGCCGATGACACCCAGTTGTATATCTCGTTCAATCCAGACAGCAAAGAAGACACAGCAAACGCAATTATGACAATTATTCAATGCATTAGTGACCTCCAATCCTGGATAATAAGAGACAAACTCATGTTCAATCCTGGGAAGACTAAAATCGCGCTTTTCGGTACACCCCAGCAGTTGCAAAAGGTCACCTGCAATAACATCACAGTTGGGGACGCAAACATTCACCTTCTGGACGTCTTTAAAAATCTAGGAGTGGGGTTCGACGCCTCTCTCACTATGTCCACCCATGTTAACAAGACATCCAGTTCAGCATTCTTTTATCTCTATAACATCAGACATATCCGAAAGTTCCTCAGTCGGCAGCACAATGAAACTCTAATCCACGCCTTTATCACCAGTAGGCTTGATTACTGTAACAGTCTTCTGTATGGCCAACCAGACACTACTCTGTGCAAGCTCCAACGAATCCAGAATGCCTGTGCCCGACTCATTTACACCTTCATTACACATCACCCCTCTACTCAAAGAACTGCACTTGCTTCCTATCAGACAAAAAATTGCCTTTAAACTCCTGCTAGCGCTGATCACATTCAAATCCTTTCATCGACTGGCACCCATATATACCTTACAAACCTGATCAAAGTTGCACAACCCAGCCGATACAATCTCCGCAGTGCAAACAATGGAATCTGCCTATCTTATCCTCGCCTCAAATCTAAGAAAACTCTTGCTGACCGTTCATTTGTCATCGCCGTACCAACTCTCTGGAACAATCTACCTGCTGACATTCGTCAAAGCCAGACTATTGAAAAATTCAAATCCAAACTTAAAACTCATTTATTTAAAAACGCATTTGCATAATTTTTTAAATCTAATTGTCTTAAATTTCGTCTAAATCCTTAAATGCATATTTTTAGTCATTGCTTTTAGCGAGTAATTTGTTATGCGCATTGAGCATCTTATGAATTATGCGCACAATAAGAATTTATTTTATTATTATTATTAACATTATCACGCATGATTAGCCGTATTACTCGTGATATTAATAGATTTAGATGCTGTTTCGCCCTTTGGGGCTCATCAGCATAACATCGCCTTTTGGATGGAAATATAAAACTCCTTTTATACTATTGTTGTACTACAGCTCTATAAGAGCTGCTTGTTTCAATGGGGGTTGCTTTTCTAACGCTTATGGAAGCTGTGGGCAGAGCTATTCTTTTCTGCAGCCATAAGTAAAATAAAAAGTCTAAGTGAATTAATAATAAAATGCCATTCTTTAATAACAAACACAAAACAATTAAAAATTTCATTAGATTATTCGTTTGTGAATCATTCATTTAAAATGACTTCAAATAAATTTAACAATATATTTTCCAACATCTTGATAAAATAAGGAAAACGTAATTGCAAGCGATCTTTACAAAAGAAGATATCTAGAAAAACTCATCTATTTACTTTAATTTAAAACTTACACTGTAAATACCATTGTATTCTGAACATTCCATTATCCAGTATTTATAATATTGTATTCTATATAAACTATACTTGTATCTTAATTCATTAAAGCAAATGAAGGCAGAAGACGCTGCCGAAACATGTTTGCAAAACTAAAAGTTGTTGTGTATGTTTTAAAAATCATCTATTTATACTTGCCATTTATTTACATGTTTTTCAATGCTCAAAGGAATATGATATCCGTCAAATAGTTTTAAAAAACAGTGGTGCTGCAAGTCGATAAAACTTGTAACTGGATTAACTCAAAGTTGAGATCCTAGAAACTTTGCCAAAATAAATTTTATTTACTGCGGTGCTTTAAAAAAATCCATCAGTAAGTTACGCGTTTTGCTTAAAGCCATCAGTCGTCTTCATGTCGAAAACGTTAACTAGAACAGTTTGATAATTAATTTTACATAGCAATTGAAGATCTTGCCGATTTTTCAATGTCTCTGTACTTTCTCTTGAAGTCTTCCTTGCAAACTATATCTTAATGTCGGCTGTTTTGAAATACTCTTCTAGTGAATTTATGAGTATTTGTAGACTGAAGGTGATCTATAATACTTTTCATGCAGAGAGGGAGAGAGAGATCCTTAAAGAGCTACTGAAAGAATACGAACCCGAAAACTGCATCATGAATTTAGAATGTAGATTAGAAGTGAAGCAGGAAAAATAATAGTAACGCGATATTTCGATGTTTAATGCAACAACATTGTCAGGCAATGGTGTACAATGATTTTAGAAAGGAGTGCGGATTTACATGATAACGATGTTAAAACAGTTTCAATTCCCTTCACGCGGCAAGTACCGAGTTCAAAACGAGCAACTGGTATTTAATAAAGAGCTCTTTAAATAAAAGCACCACATTGCAGTGTTCTGCTCGTTCATTTACAGCAGTGTTGTCTTGTACCACTTTGATATTGAATGACCTACGATCAGTTAAACAAGGGGAATTTCATTGAAAACTAAACAGTCAAGCTCTTAATAAAAAGAAAATCTTTACAACTATCCAAATGTTACCATGGTTACAAGCGTGCTCAACGGTTGTTTTCCATGATTGTTCAATTTGATTTACCTATATAAATATATACAACTAATGATTTGCTAAGTGTAAACTAAAGCAGAACTCAAAATATTGAGGAAAGCCGCAGAAGTAGTCGCAACATTCAGTTACCAACAACAGCTATTTTATAATATTAATTACCAACAAGCCAGCCGAGCGACAACTCGAGACTGGATAGGCGGCAGAGCATAGAACAGAAAAACTCTCAAGCGAGCTGGGCAAAATGTAATGTAATTTGTATTTCTAGTTTAAAGTTAAATCCTTGTTTCAACTTCCATTTTCTTATTGAAACACTTGTATTCGTTTATTTCGGGAATCAGAAATAACATATTTCCCATCACTTAAGACCTCTACTGCAGACGGCCCTTTGAAACATCCGAGTTCGGAACCTCTTTTTCCAAACTTACCACAGAAAATGCCTTCTTTAGTGAATAACTGCACCCTATCATTGCAGGAATCGGCAACAACCAAGCGATTGAATTTATCCAAAGTTAATCCAAAGGGGCGATCAAATTCTCCATTTAAGGATCCTAGTCTTCCGAATGAGTAAAGAAATCTTCCACTTTTACTGTAGATTTTTATGCACGACTCATCTTCTTCTGAAACATAATAATTATCTTCAAGAAAGACGCAATCGATTGGGTGATCCAGTTTTCCTTCAGCTCTATCGCAAAACTTTTGCCTAAATTTTCCTTGATTGTCAAATACTTGCACTCTTTGATTGCCATAATCCGTAACAATGATGTCGCCATCGCTTGTCAATGAGAGATCAAGAGGTGTGTGTAACCTTCCTCTACCGCTTCCTTTCGTACCAAAACATCTCATAAATTTCCCTTCCTTATCAAAAATTTGAATTCGATGGTTTTTGGTGTCAGCAACAATAATGTTGTCATCTTTGTCACAGACAATCCCAGTCGGCTGCAGCAACTGTCCTTCACCTGATCCTTCCTCCCCAATTGTCTTCAAATACTTTCCACAACTGGTAAAAACTTGAATACTGTTTTGGGATCTGTCAGTAACTATGACATTGTCTTCACTATTCACTGCAACTCCCCAGGGTTTCTGCAAGATTCCTTCGCCTACTCCTTCCTTTCCAAATTCATATAGGGGAGTAAACTCCTGCATCTCAACTTTAAGCTCAAAGGGACTTCTAGGTATTTCAGCATCGTAAATTTTGATCTCAATTTTGTAAGTCCTGGGTTCTACGAAATTATAGTGTACTACAAATGACCCATCTTCTTTGTCTTCTATCTTTGTAGGTTCTACCGGACCATCTTGGTTAGGGTAGGTTATATGTATTTCAGGGCAACATGATGGGCTGTAGATAGAATTTCCAGCGGCATCTCTTGTTGTAACAAAAAAATTACCGGGAATTCCTACAAAGGCTTCGTGCAATCCTTTCCCTTCAGCTGTTGAAAATGGAGTTGGTGAAAGAACTTTAATGCTAAACGGACTTCCGCGAACGTCTTTGTCTTCAATTTTGACATGAACTCTAAAATCACCCTCTTCGCAAATCAAATATGAAACGGTAAAAGAACCGTCTTGGTTATCTTCGATGAAAACGGGCCGTATGATTTTTTCCTGGTCTGTACATTGAAACTGAACCTCGGGAAGGAAATTACTTATTTCATTCCCCAATTGTTTGAGCTTTATTTCAAATCGCTCCTCAACTCCTAAATACGTTTCACTTTTGAGACCAAGAATTTCTGTTGTGTTATGTATATCAAGTGGAATCACGTTAAGGGTGAAGGGACTTCCAGAAATATCTTGATCTTTAATCTTTATTTCAATGGCGTGCTTTTCGACATTTTGGATCATATAGTTAATCTTGAATGTCCCATCTTCATTATCAATAATGATAGGCTCTATGCTGTTGTTATCTTGTTCAGATGTAATTTTTATTACAGGTTTAAATTCAGAAGAATTGACAGGATTATCTTCATTTTTTTCGGATTTTATAACAACAATAAAATGACCAACAACTCCAGCTACAGCTTCTCGAAGTCCTTTTCCTTTAACATCAACAAGATATGCAGCCTCATTCTCGTTGTCTATGTTGCCTTTCGAAACACGCCGACCACCTTGTTTGTTGTTATTGGGATCCTGGGAGTTTTCCTCGATATCTTCCGCTTTTTCAAGGTTCTCTTCAGAGGTTTTGAGGTCGTTGTCTATGGGAGAAACAAAGTTTTCTGCTTGTGCTTCAGAGCTCATTCGGTCCTTGTTGCTAACGTTATCATCTTCGATTACTTTGGTTTCGGTTTCAAAAGACTTCTTGTACTCTTCACGAATTTCCGCTGCAGTTTCATTGCTGGATTCTGTCGGGTTAACTTCACCTTTCTTTCTAGTTTTTTCACTAGGTGTTTTTGGTTTGTTTTTGTTGCTTTCCTCTGTGTAGATTCCCGTTCTGTTGTCATCCTCAGGAGAGTCTTTATCAACATCATTTGAACTTTGTGTTTCATGCTCTTTTTTGTTACTCGAAGAATCGTTTTTTGCATTCGTATTTCTTGATTTTTCTTCAACACCAGCTGTTTCATCACTGCCAAGTTTTACCTGTTCAATCAAGGGTTTTTTCGCCCCACTTTCGTCGATCTGTCTAGTTTTTTCACAAGGTGTTTTTGGTTTATTTTTGTTGCTTTCCTCTGTGTAGATGCCCGTTCTGTTGTCATCCTCAGGAGAGTCTTTATCAACATCATCTGAACTTTGTGTTTCATGCTCTGTTTTATTACTCGAAGAATTGTTTTTTGCATCCGTATTTCTTGATTTTTC
Source organism: Zoanthus solanderi (assembly GCA_024336925.2). Lineage (NCBI taxonomy): Eukaryota > Metazoa > Cnidaria > Anthozoa > Zoantharia > Zoanthidae > Zoanthus > Zoanthus solanderi. The sequence continues at coordinate 1,290 of JANCMA020520285.1, read as the reverse complement.
TTCAACACCAGCTGTTTCATCACTGCCAAGTTTTGCCTGTTCGATCAAGGGTTTTTTCGCCCCACTTTCATCTATCTGTCTAGTTTTTTCATTAGGGGTTTTTGGTTTACATTCGTTATTTTCCTCTGTGTAGATGTCCGTTCTGTTCTCATATTCGGGAGAGTCTTTATGAAAATCATCTGTGCTTTGTGCTTCATGCTCGTTTTTGTTACTCGAAGAATCGTTTTTCGCACCCATATTTCTTGATTTCTCTTTGACACCTGTTGGGTCATCATTACTAAGTTTTGCTAAGTCGATTAAGTTTTGTTTCACTTCACTTTCATTTATTGAAATTTTCCCACGAATAGTATTTGAGCTATCATCGCCATGTTTTGACTTGTGAACTAAAGAGTCTTTTGGATCGCCTTCGCTTTTCAAACTGCTTTTCGCAACACCACTTGAGCCTTCATTGTCAAATTTTGTTCCTTTAGTCGAAATTTCTTTTTTGCTAGTTACAGTTTTTGAATTTTCGTTAGTTAAATTTGAGCTAGCACTGCTTAACTCAGAGTTTTCTATCACAGAATCTTTGATGACATTATCGTCTTCTAACTTGTTTGAATTAGCAACTACATTGTTTGTTTGTTTACTAGTCGTCGACGAGTTTGTTTCTCCTACACTGTGTTTACTTCCTCTGTTTGAATGTTCCTCTTCATGGTTCGATTTATTTTCGATTGATTGTCTACCGTCATTATTTTCAGCTTTTAATGCGCCTTCAATTAAACACAACGATATATCTTCGGATGCATTGCTTTCAGTTTCTGTGTTGTTTCTTGACTCATTCTCGTTTAACAAATTCACTTTATCCTCAACAACTGTACTGTTATCAGTTGCATGAATTTCCGTTTTCCTTGAGTTTTCCTTGTTTGAGTTTTTCTTGTTTGAGTTTTCATCATTGTTTTGCTTTGCGCTTGAATTAACTTGCGAAAGTTTCAGATCGTTTTTATTACCACCATCGCTAACAATACGTTTGTCTGCAACTTCCGTTGATTTTTGTGCATCGTTGTTTTCGTCTCCTTCATGCTTTGTTGACTCAATAACATTCTTAGAATTGTCTCGAGCTTCTTCGGAAACTTTACTTTCAGCGTCCATAGCGTTTCTTTCAGCGAGAATAAAAACTCCAATAGCTATTTAAGAATATAAATGCAAACTGCGCACTGTTCCTAGGTTCCTGCAGGTAAACTAATCAACCCGGCGTGCCAGAACATTGATTAAAATAACTGATTATGTCTATATATATACAATTTTAAAAAT
>JANCMA020520181.1:0-10354 GCA_024336925.2 Zoanthus solanderi | reverse complement strand
ACAGTACGCGCTTCGTATATCGTCTTTCTCTTTGTTAACAATGAAAATAATAATTTTATAAAAGAAATAAAACATGTCCGTGCCTCGGCAATGTTTGTGAGAATTCTCGAGCAGGTGCAAACTCTCGACTGCGTCTCGGGTTTTCACTGATCTGATCTCGAATTCTCCCAAACGTTAGCCTCGGTTTTCACCAGGCTATGAGGGCACAGAAAACATTTTATTACTTAAATAAAACAAAGTATATTATCTGTACTGCACTGAACAATGATTTGATATATTGTCCTTCAGTAGCATATTGTAAAACCGGTGAACTGGTTTAAAATTCAAGTGAAGCCTAGAGCTAATTCAAATTATTTTTTGAATACGACTAAAAAGGTTTTAGGTTTTTTTAATTGGTTTTTGTTTTTATTCTTTTTTTCGCGAAAGCTCGGAAAAATCTGAGAACCGTTTTAGTGATTTTCAAAAAAATTTGAACAGTAGCTCTAGGCCTCAATTGAATTTTTAAACTTTACTACTAAAAACACCACACAAACTGTGGTAAAAAACATTATAGAACGACGCATGTTGTAGATTTTCAAATATATTTAACCTAATGTTTCGTTTGTTACAACAAACATCTTCAGAAGTGAAGTTTGTTGTAACAAGCGAAACGTTACGTTAAATAAATTTGAAATCTACATGTACAACATGCATTGTTCATTATTGTTTTTTTACTTTTTTATCATGTTTTTAATCAAGTTGCGATGGCCAATGAAGAAAAATATTTAAATAAACAAGTTCAAGCCTTTTCTTTGTCTCTATTCCCCTCAGGGATAACTTAACATCGATTAACTGTATAACTGCGTTGCTCCGTCAAGTTCTTATTTTAACCTGAAGATGACTTCAAGAGAAAAATATTTATGATGTTATTTACGACTAAACATTGAATTTATGCTAAATACCATCACAGTACTATGATCTCCATAACCTTTCAGGTTTAGAGATTGAAATTACAAGGTAAAGTTGGTTCTAAAAGCAAACTTTCTTTACCAAACTTTAATTTTTCGACATTTTCGTGAATTACATTCACAGCACGACCTATTTTTGTAGTTGTCTTCATTGACATTGATTTTGCATGCATTTGTTGATAAACGTACTTCAATTTCTTGCCAGAGTGGGAAGCTAGTAATGAAGATGTTCCAGAAAATCCAAGAACTGGTGGACGACAAGGATTCATTAGTTTGTATTCTGATAGATGAAGTGAGTAAACCCTTATTGTAAAAAATGTACTGCTTGTGATTTGTAATAATAAAAAGTAAGCAATAGAACACACGTTTTTATGGTTTTTCGGGATGCAGGGGTTGGGATAGACTGAAAGGCCCATTGGCCAATGGCTCGTTTCCTTGAAAATCAATGGGCCATTTTTGAAATTTATGGGCTAAGATAGATCTCGACCCTAGTTTTCATTCAGTTCAAGGTTTCAAAGTTTCTTAATGAAATATAATGAATAGAAATATTACAATTTAGAATGACCTGCTGGTAGCTTAGCTAATCGAGGCAGGCCAGTTTACTGAAACAGGGGCAAATATATTACAGTACACGATTAAAAACTAAAAAAAGAGAAGTGTCTTTATACGAGATTGAACAAGGAAGAAGAGCTTGACATCCAATGGCTTGGCTTCGAAGACGAAGATTAGGAAGTTTATCCACGTCAACTTTAGGCTCGTTCGTGACTGAAGAAACCGATACAGGAAAGGCACGTCCGAGGAAGACCGACCCTAGTTTTAGTTTGATTTTATATTACCAGTAAAGTGATGCCTCCTTCAACTTTACCACACGTTAGAGAGCTTAAGCACCAGGCGTTCTTGTTGTCACGGAGGCAAACCGTGTCAGCAGATGTCTCGTACCTGAAAACGTCACGCGGTCGTGGTGATCGTCACGGAGGCCTACAAGCTGCTTTTTGCCTCCGTGTTGGTCTGTCAGAACTGCGAATTTTTTTTTTTATCAAAGGAATGGCTTCATGCAATCACCGAACAAATCGTCAGTAAATCTTTGTAAGTAAATAATTTACTTACAGTTACTTTAAACGCTGACTTTTCCTCCAAGTTCTTGCCGTATATGTAACCAATTTTACAATTTAAAGTTTGTTTACGACTGAGCTCCTCAAAGTTAGTTTTCGCGCCCTTTTACCCTGCGTGCGTGCGTCCATTGTTGGAATACGCGCGCTGCTTGTGTAAAAAATTCGCGCTAGAAACGCCGTTCTCGATCCAGTCTACTCATGGAAAATAGACTTTCGTCGAGATGAAATGTTACGGTGCTTAAGCTCTCTATTAATATCTTTAATCTCCTTAACTTTTGCCATCCCTGTAGGTGGAAAGCCTGACTGCTGCACGAAAGGCAGCCATGCAAGGCCAGGAACCCTCAGATGCCATTCGTGTTGTAAATGCCTTACTGACACAGATAGACCAGATAAAGAGGTAATCTTTATACTATACTTAAATCGACTGGATATAGAATGAAAAAAGGACGATGAAATAATTGTAGGGAATGGTTCTAATCTATAGGTGCTGAACATTGCAACTGTTAAAGTATGCTGAAGTCAGAAATCCATCATTTAGAGCATTCGTTTGAACTTTGCAAAAGCTAAACATCAATGAAAGAAATTGAATTCACATTCATCCACATTTACCGAGCAATCTGCTTCTAAATAACCTTACATAGCTATAAAGAGATTTTGTATACCAATCTAGTCAGCCTACAGAAAATAAATCACAAAAAAGCAAAACAGTATTCTGTAAAAAGTTACAATCTCTCCAACTCCCACTCTCCATCTCGCTCGATTCATGGCATCCTTTCCTCCAAACCAACACTCTTGTTCTTCTCCACTTGCGTCTTCCACGTTTTCTTTGATTGTCCTTGTTTCCTATTGCCCTTCACTTCAAACTCCAACACTATTCTCAAAACATGCCCATTATCCCTTCTCAACACATGTCCTTACCATCTCACTCCATTCGGCTTTGCTATCTGAACCATTGATTTCTTTCAATCCCAACATCTCCATTAGGTCCTCTGTTCTCTTTTTCTCTATCAGTTTTGCATCACACATTGCTCTCAACATTGCTTAGTTTCTCGGTCCTTCTCAAAATTGCCATTTCATTTTCATGTCTCACTCCCATATAACATTGCCGATCTCACACAACTCCGATAATAAAACCATTCCTTTTGTCTTAAGCGAGAACCTTTTTGAGTTCATTTTTGTGTTAATGGGTATTTTTTAACAGCGTGTCGTTCTTTTCAGGTATCCAAATGTAATCATTTTAACTACGTCTAATGTAACTGGGGCCATTGACCTGGCTTTTGTTGACAGGTGTGTCTTTATTGCAGCTGTTTTTTAACTAGCCACCATTTACTTTCTGCTAAGGCAAATGAAATGTGTTTAAATTTCGTTCATTGTTAAATAATGATACTGCTATTAATACTAGTAGTTTTACAATCACACTCTTAGATAGAAATTATAACATTTTTCTCAAAAAGATTTGCATAAACTGATCTTACAACTTGAAAAAGATATGTATCTACCGTATAATATTTTAACTGTGACAAGAAAGTCACTAATATTACTACATATGGGAAAAGCTATAATAGGAAGACTTTTAAAAACATTCCTGCAACGTTCAGATGCATAGAGTATATGTTAGAGTGTTTGTTACTAATGCGAGCGAAAACTATATTTACAGTTACCATAAATAAACTGTGTTGCAAACGAAATGAATTCTAGTTATGAGAATAAAACTATTTGTAACCGGCAGCCGTCTGCACGCAGACCGGAACATGAGGTTGTCTAAAAAAGTTGCTCTTACGAAGGACGAGCTAAAAACATAAGGACATTACTTATGGGGATAATCATAAAGATTGTTCAATCTTGAGTTATCTAAATTACGTGTTTTAAAAACATTTTCAACTTTATCCAGTCTTCTTGCTTTTCATTTAAAACGTTGTTTAAGTACAACATTTAGGAAACGGATGAAGTCTTAGCTCGAGGCTAGTTTACAAAGATCTTCCCTATACGGCCCAGTTAAGAATCCCAACTGATAGGAGGCAAACCAGTTGGTTATTTACAAAGTATGGTGAATTTGCTCCTGGGATCACGCTGCCTCCAAAAACAAAACTTCCTTTGTGATATATTAAACCTTGTGTTTTTGAACTGCAAATATAACGTTACATTTTTGAGCGGCAACGAAGTTTATACGCATTTTCTGTAAGCATGACGGTATGTTAGCAATTCAATGTAAAACCAAATGTTTCGTTCACTCACAGCTCCAAATTTATAAAGTTCACTCCAAATTCCAAAGCCTCACTCTGAATTCCAAAGCCTCACTCTGAATTCCAAAGCCTCACTCTGAATTCCAAAGCCTCACTCTGAATTCCAAAGCCTCATTCTGAATTCCAAAGCCTCACTGTGAATTCCAAAGCCTCACTCCGAATTCCAAAGTCTCACTCCCAATCCAAAGCCTCACTCTGAATTCCAAAGCCTCATTCTGAATTCCAAAGCCTCACTCTGAATTCCAAAGCCTTACTCTGAATTCCAAAGCCTCATTCTGAATTCCAAAGCCCCACTCTGAATTCCAAAGCCTCATTCTGAATTCCAAAGCCTCACTCTGAATTCCAAAGCCTCATTCTGAATTCCAAAGCCTCACTCTGAATTCCAAAGCCTCACTCTGAATTCCAAAGTCTCACTCCCAATTCCAAAGCCTCACTCTGAATTCCAAAGCCTCATTCTGAATTCCAAAGCCTCACTCTGAATTCCAAAGCCTCACACCGTAGTCCAAAACCTCACTCCGAACTTGTAATTGTCATTTCTGTTTTCCTCTTACTATCGTAAGTGATGAGGTGATGAGAGACTGAATCTGAATAAATTTTTGATCATAAGACTTCTTGAACTTATTGAGTTGTCAATAAAGATTAAATTAATTCTATTTTCTCTGTTTTAGGCTGGATGCACACTAGCTGTGATGAATATTGGTGCGCCAGCAGCTGGAATGAACACCGCTGTGCGAGCATTTGTGCGGACTGCACTGTGCAAGGGACACTCAGTTCTTGGAATTGAAAACGGTATAGATGGGCTGTTACAAGAAAAGGTTTAAAACTTTTTATACTTTGAACGTTATCGTTATCGTGAATTTTGTTATGCTGAACTTTATCGTGAACGTTATCGTGGTCATGAAATTTGTTATGCTGAACTTCATCGTGAAGTTTATCTTATTCGTGAACTTCAATGTTATCCTAAACTTCACCGTGGACGTTATCGTGATTGTGATTGTAAACCTAAATGTTATGCTGAACTTCATCGTGAACGTTATCGTGATCGTTAAGTTTAATATTATCGTGACGTGAACTTTAGTGTTAATGTAAAGTTGCTTTGTTGTGAACGTTATAGTGTGGTCAGTGTTATCCTTATCGCAAAATTTAACTTGACATCAATACAGTTAAAGACCCTATAACGTTTATTTTTTTTATTTCTTTATCAAAAAGTACATATTTTTTAAAGGACATCCCCGAAAATTTTTTTTTGGAATTGAACAAAACGCGAATTTTTTACGAATTTTAAAAATCAAGAAAGCTCAACTCCTTCCACTGACCGTGACGTAGACTAAGGAAAGCGTCATTCTATTTCTTTCTCTTTCTAAGAGATACCCGATTGAAAGAAATAAGAAATTAAATTTTATCTATACTTACGTCACCTATGTTGTTGCATGTTGCTGCAACACTTTTCCAGGCATTTTTTCCTGCAATACAAGAAGCAAGGTTCCTTAATGTACGTCACAAAATCCTTGGCCATTGGTGTGCCAAAATGGCGCCAATTTTTCTTGGCTTCAAAAATTTGTAAAAAAAATTCGCGTTTTGTTCAAATCAGAAAAAGAAATTCGGGAATGTTGGTTTAAAATCTCCGATCTCCTGCTCTGCCAAGATTTGAACTGGTTTGTGCTACTTTTTTTCCCGCCCTAGCTAACTCAGCTTTCCATCCTTCCGGGGTAGATAAATGAGTACCAGCATCTGCTGGTAGCTAATTTGCGATGGATTAGTGTCCCATCCATGGGGAGTCAAAGACTATCATCCGCTTAACACTACAGAAACCGGAGATAAGTGCCAGCTCCATGGGCCACTTGATTGGTAAAGGATTTAGCTTAGTTTTGTATAAAAAAAATAAATAAATAAACGTTATAGGAACTTTAACGTATATGCTGTATTTAACAAACGTTTTATTTGTCACGAGCTCTTTTGTTAATTCTAATTTTATAGATTGCACATTCACAACAACAATATGTTTACCCCTGGTATTACGTTCATGTAAAATTACACTTAACAAAATGTTTACGACAACATAGAAGTTATGGAAGTTATGTTCTTCAGCAGCATGTCTAGGTATAAATATAGAATTCAAAAATATAGCCTAATGTTTACTATTGATGTTAAAAAAGTTATTTTTTTGTAAAATCCTAGCATTCACCAATAAATGCCATCACCAGGGATAATAGTAATGATCGTCAGGGGTGGTGATGATGTACATCAGGGGTTGAAATGAAAATTAATCATCATTAGAGACGATAATGAAAATTGATGATCATTGGGGATGATAATGAAAATTGATGATCATTAGTGATGATAATGAAAATTGATGATCATTAGGGATGATAATGAAAATTGATGATCATTAGGGATAATTATGAAAATTGATGATCATTAGGGACGATAATGAAAATTGATGATCATTAGGGATTGTAATGAAAATTGATGATCATTAGGGATGATAATGAAAATTGATGATCATTAGGGATGGTAATGAATATTGATGATTATTAGGGACGATAATGAAAATTAGGCCTTATTTTGAATTCAATTTATATTTTTATATTTTTTGAAGAATTTCAATCCAGGATCATGTTTTTAAACTGTTTCAAATGGTTTGTTAAGTTTTTTGGAAAAATAACCACAATTGAAAATTTCTCAAAATACCAACCTTAGCAAAATGCCACAAAGTTTAAATCTAATTAAATACATTTTAGAGATTTCTCAAACTAAACCTTTTGATTTGTTAGGTTAATCGGATGGGCTGGTTGGATGTCGACACCTGGGCTGGAATTGGTGGTTCCAAGCTGGGTACAACCAGGTATTAAGCAATAGTGAAAGCCTCATGCTTGTGGGATGTGGCCTAATGTCGCGTTTGTATCTGCGTGCTAAGTCATATAATCCATTTCCAAATAGGTTAGATAGCAGAAAATTGGTAATGAATTTAATAAAAATTACGACTTTTTTCATTGCAAAGTGCAACTGTTTACAGATCGATTCGTAAGTAAGTAATTATGTATAGTTGGACAGTTTCTCGAACTTTCATAAATCTGCGACATTAATGTCCCTCCTCAAGTTGAATGCTCAGAAAAAATTCTGAGCCACTGCCGGGAATGGAACCTGCAACTCTCTGATTACTCTCAGATCCTCTACCTACTGAGCTACAGAGACTCGCATGGGGAACCGTGTCACTGGTTAAGTTCTTGTCTATTCAAGTTAATCACACGTGCTAGTAGCTAACTTGAAGCAGGTGATGTTGGTAACAGACATTACCTCTTAAACCAACGGTAAAAAAGTGAGCCTGAATTTTAGCAGTCATGGACATCTGTTTCGCACTTTTTTGTTTCTCTAGCATAGCATATCTAATAAACATGCTTAGGTTCTCACAGAAGATAAGAAGTAATAGTGAAATTGTATTGCTTCTGGGATGTGGCTTTAATGATAGCTATCAAGTATAGATACCACATACGTGCTAGCAGCTAACTTAAATGGACAGAAAGGCCACGGTTGCGGGCATTGAGGTATGAAGCTATTAAGCAGAGCATTACTTTTTGACATTTTAATACAATTTTTGCTGTTATATAGTCAATTTAAGTAAATACTTAGTTGGACGGACATGGTTGGCGCAGTTGGTATGTAAGATTTTAACAGGGTTTGACTGAATCCTGCAACACCATAGCTAATTAGCCAATATCAAATATACCATAATACTCGTTGTTTTTCCCTCCGAAATTTTGCATAAGTATTGTTTCCAGTTTCTGTTGGGACCATTGTAAGTCCCAAGAGAAAATAAATGCAATGCTTATGCAAACTTTTGGAGGGACAAACAACGAGTATTGTGGTATTTTTGATATTGGCTAATGGGAGCAGGTCAGTTTTAGTGGGTCCGTCAGTGGCTCTCAATTTTTTACCCTGAACTAACATTGCCATACATTTCACACGATTTTTGTCGTTGTTTTAGAACTGTACCGTCTGGCAAAATTGAAAAAATAGCAACTTTGTTTCAAAAATTCAAGATTCAAGGCCTTTTGATCATCGGTGGATTTGAGGTGAGAAAGCGTCTGGGCTTATGTAAAACTTGCAAAACATTTCTGGTTAATGCAACACAATCTCATAGGCATTCGTTTAAGATATATTTCGCTGTAATCATTATGTTAGGATTGAGTTTGTACCGTGGTTATTATCATTTTAGTCATCATCATTATATTGTTATCATCAACAACATCATCTCCTTGTCTCCATTTTCATCTTTATTATTTTTATCATTACAATCATCGCCTTGTCTTCATCATCATTGCCGTCATTATCATCATCATCATCGTCATCTCAATGATAATCTTATCATCATCTTTGTCTTTGTAATTTTCATCATCGCCTTTGATTTCATCATCAACATGATTACCATCGTCACCTCGTCTTCATTATCATCATCATTGTCATCATCATGATCGTCATCTTCTTATCATCATCATCATCTTCATCATCATTATCATCATCATCGTCATCATCATCATTATCATCATCGACTTCATTATCATCGTCATCATCATCATTATCATCATCGACATCATTATCATCATCATTATCATCATCATCATCATCATCATTATCATCATCATCATCATCATTATCGTCTTCATCATTATCATTATCATCATCTTCATCATCATTATTTTTGTCATTATCATCATCATTGACTACCATCACCATCACCATCACCATCACCACACCATTGCCATTATCATTATCGCTATCATCACCGTTGTTTTGCCTTCTCTTGTCATCATCTTCATCGTCATCATCATTTTCTTTGGATTGCAAATCACGATGGCGTGCTGATTGAAACTACTTTCCCCCTGCTAGGCATACACCAGCGCTCTTCAGTTAGCCGAGGCCAGGAACAAGTACGATGCCTTCTGCATTCCTCTTGTGATTATTCCAGCGACAATAAGCAACAACGTCCCGGGCACTGACCTCAGTCTTGGCGCTGACACAGCTCTTAATACTATAGTGGAGGTGAGTGGTTTAAACCTTGTTGATCAGAAGGCGTTCCAGTCCCACAAGCAAGCAAGAAAGCGGTTCAGGCCCACCAGAAGGGGGTCCAGTCCCACAAGAGGGTGGTCCAGTCCCAACAAAGGGTGGTCCAGTCTCACCAGAAGGTGGTCCAGTCGCACCAGAAGGCAGTCCACTTGTTCGTGGCTTTTTTTGTAGTACAGGAAGTTATGGAATAAAATATCGCCGGTCCACGGCAACTTTTATAAAGCAGGGTAATGGATAACGAAACAGCTAATAAATAGATTGCTGTATTCACCAGAGTGGGAAAACGTTACCGCAGGCGAAATGGACCATGGACTGGCTAATGATTAAATAGATTGCTGTATTCACTAGTGGGAAAACGTTAACACCGGCGAAATGGACGGTGGGCCACTTACTAAATAGATCCCTGTATTCACCGGTGGAAAAATAAATGAAGCATGTAAATGTTGCGTTGATTTCTTTTTTCTTTTTATAACTGTAAATATCACCCGGCGATTCGACTTTGCTGCCACTGTATGACCTTCGGCTATACTTAGATATTTTTCCATTCTTAGTCATTTCCTTACTCCGTTAAATAGACTAAGATTCTTTCTACAGTTAGTTTCTTTATACTTAAATTCTTATTACCCGTTTTTTTTTGTGGCTAGGTTTGTGACCGCATCAAACAATCCGCAAGCAGTGCCAACCGTCGTGTGTTTGTTATTGAGGTCATGGGAGGTTACTGTGGTTACCTAGCAACGTTAGGCGGGCTCGCGAGTGGAGCCGATGCCGCTCACATATTTGAGGAGAAAGTAACCTTGTCCGTACTCCAGGTGAGAAAGCAATTAATACTTCCAGCGATTTTTACTGAAAGGTTTTAAAGTTAATGTCTTCATTCATTTTTTGCTCATTCACAAGTAATGAATGAGTATCGTGGGGTGAAATGTCGACGGAAGTGGTTGTAGACCGAAATTTGTGGACGGAAATTGTGGACCGTAGACGGAAGTGAAAG
>JANCMA020520075.1:0-10355 GCA_024336925.2 Zoanthus solanderi | reverse complement strand
GTTTCTTTGTATCGGCCAATACTCTTGTCTCCTGGACGACGGTAGCTAGTGCTAACAGCTGTGCGAAGGATTTTCGCGTCATCTGAAGCGCGGATTTCCTCAAGTAAGGAGTTGAGGGCTTGTGATATTTCCGGTTTGATTGAAGCTAGAGTGCGAGACCTCAACTCCGTTCCGTATCGTTGTTTTACAAGCCGAGGGAGACTGGGGTGTATTAGCTTGAGCCACGTGAGAACTACAAGGTTTTCTGTTGTGGGTGTTAGTTCTTCGTCCTCGTTCATTGTTTCGCCATGGTGGTTAAGCCCGTTAATTTTCAGCAGTGAGTCCTCAACGAAGGCCATGAGGCGCTGGAATAGATCTTCTGGGCGCTCGTCAGGTTCAAGGTGTATCTCGGAAAAGTCGATAAAATGAGCTCCGGTGACTTGGAATCCAAAATGCTGTCGGATGGTTTGCCATATAAACTCAAGGGAAGTCGAGTTTTTGACGAGAGTGTTTCTTGAAATAATTGGGCAGTAGTTTGCAATTTGTCCAAGCATCAGCTCGAGAAAATTGACTTTTTGTTGGGCGGTGAGTCTCCTGGGGGCTGGAACATCGTCTCCATCGTCTTCAAATCCTCTAAGGGGCTGGGTTCTAGTTTTCTTTTGCCAGGTTACTCCTTCGGCTAAAAACTGGGCGAAATTGTTGTCTAACGAGAGCGTGTAGATCAAGTTTTGTCTCCAATTCTCGAAGCTATTGATGGTTTCGAGTTTTGAAAGGCACCACTGCTTCGGTGCTCGGTGGGTGGAAGCCATTCTTGACTAAAGTTGAAGGTGAGAACGTGTTGTCACAACGAGGGAGACGTTGTTTTGGCTCGAACTTCAAAGCTGTTGGACAGGTATTCGCGAGGAAGATTGTCTGGGTTGAACCGTCGCTGCCACCACGCCAGTTAACGAGAGAAAGGTAAGAGCCAATACACGATTCTATGAACTGAACGGCTTTTATTCCGTGAGACACAGTAATAACATGTCGCGACGAGAGTCGGAAAAATAGGAACAAAAAAGGCGGGAGCTTAGCAACCGCCAAACAAAATGCTAGTACCGCTGAACGGTACTGGCGCTGCTAAACTGTGCGCTTCGTTCACATAAAGAGAAATTAGCCGGGCAGAATTGTTATAAAATCAAAAGTTACTTCTTTGACAAGTAATCCGATCAAATAACTTAAATATCATATCCTTAAAATTGAATAATATTCCAAAATAAAATTCCTAGTTTGATATTTGCTTAATTAACGGTTTTATCTCTGTTCGATATGGTATTATATTGCAAAATAGAGCAGCAATAGATATGGTATTATGTTGTAAAATATTGCAGCAATAGAGCTGAAACGTCAATCTATGCAAATCTATTCCAAAAATCAAATACGATGTACTTGACAAAAAGTGGTCAGCAAAACATTCATTGGTACAGAGTGCACTTACACGCTTTTTTTCATAAGAATTGTGTTTTTTCGTTTTCAGCCTCGTTTATTTTTAACTGATATTCTTAGCATTACCACCGTCTGACAACATATTATCAGCCTTAATACAAATTTTCATATCTAGAATAAAAAACTGAGCCTGGGAATACTCTTGTAGGATATTTTTAATTTTTGACCCATTTTCAGCCTCGATATTCTTATAAAGTATATTCTTATAAAGAAGGCTTGTAACGAATTTGAATATCAAGTTGTTAGAATCTTCATTTTCACTCTTTCTTCCTGTACGCAGTGTTTTTATCGTTAAATACTGAAGTGCTTTATCACTACTAGGTTTATCGTGACATGAAGATAACTTTAAACCCTTTGCAGTGAAAGTATTTTTTATCGCATTCTTCAGTGTCAACGTGCTTTTAAATTTGCGGCTTAAAATGTTAAACTTTGTCTTTATTTGGCAAGAAGCAATAATATATTTTCCAAGTGAAAATTTTACTGTCATTGCGGAGAGAATGAGAAAGGTTAAGCAGCGATAACTGAAGAAACTTTTTGAGTTTTGTGGACGCACAATGTAACACTTTAAAATCTTTCAGTTTGCCTCCTAAATTTCACCATTTTGTGTTCCCAGTTCTTGAGCAAAGCCGATATAGAATAAAAATAAACAAGATAGGTATTTTCTTATAACTGCTGTCGTTATTGCTTCTGTTCTCACTGCTTAAAAATTCTAGTGATCACTAGAATGCACTATTTTGTTTGCTTTGTTTACCCAATATAAACCACGTGACCAACGCGCAAATAAGGTCTATGATTCCCCTCAGTGTCGGTGCCAAGGGATAGATATTTACTTCGCCAAGTCATGCACTTTCGCTTCTAATTGTTAATGAATACACTATGAGTCAGATTAAATGTTATATTTTCTTATTCCATTAGTAACAAGGTAACATATTTATTTCTTTTTCTCTTAAAAAAGAAACGAGACAAAAAGCGGACATTTTTTTTGTGTCAGCTATTGCCGAGGTGAGCTCACCGGTGACTGATTAACAATTATATAGTTTTATAGGCTTAAATTATTTTTAGTTTTAACCAATACTGTTTCTATTAAGCTGTAATATTTTTTAACTAAAAAGGACGTATTTGGTTTTTAAGGGCTTCCTATAACAAAAGACAGCCAACCTGTAATCAAGCATGTAAGCGATGAAAGGATCGAGCTTGTGGGCGAATTTGATGCGAACAAGTGTATATCCGATCAACCAAGTGTGGATTTGGCTGCACATTTTGGAATTATCAGGGCTCAGACTGATAAACATCAAATAAAGGTGAACTTCAAACATAGACTTTCGATGAAGTACAGGTCCAGGAATTTACTTGATTAGTTTCCCTCCATAATTGAATCCATGAAAAATGAGACTTGCTGCTCTGAAATATAAATTACTGTGATTTTCATGGGAGGGGGTGTGTCGCCAAGGAAAGGAAAGAAATCGGGAACCGAATTCGAAATAACTTATATTTTTTGATAAACCAAAATGTCTCAAAACTTCAAATTATCCTAATGTCTTAAGCTGAGAAAAAAGGTAGAAAAGCAAAAAAAGAAAAGAGAAGATGATTTACAGCGGGGACAAAAAACAGAGAACTGTGATGTTTGAACTTACGATGTAATTAGACGAAACTTTGAAAAAAGTAGCAGTCGTCAAATCAACCTTTAGTTGCACTGACTAGCTACGCTATTTAGGAAATTTTCAGTTTTATCCTCGATTTTTAACTAGTTTCAGAACCATTTGTATGTAAAATATTCAGTTTTATCGGTAATTTTGATTTGGCGACATAAGTGTCTACTGCGCATGTGGATTAAAGAAAACAAATTTCACAGTATCAAAACTTATTCACGAACGATCCTTCTTTGTTTGTCTATATTCTAGCACAAACTTAATGTTTTTCTGACGTTCTGACTTACAGGGTAACTAATTTTGTTCTTTCCAAAAGAAACTACGAAGTTTTCACATCCCAGCAAATGAAAAAACTCAACTCTCAAGCGCAATTACCATACATTCGTATTTATGTAATTACAAAAGATAACAAAATAATGAAACGAAAACCAACCGTATTCTGAAATTCACCTTTATTTTGCAGCTGTATTTAAAATTAAAACTCTCAGAGTCCTTTCTAAGCAGGTCGAAGGAGACATTTCATATCTTTGTTGATGCAAATATTCAGCTTGCGTTCCACATTTGTTGCTGTTGTGCTCAGGTTACGAACAGGATATTTCTTTGTACTCTGTTACAGATTACAGTATAATCCATGTGTTTGCCGAGCTTCAAAACTAGATTTACGGACATGGGTTGAGAAATACTCCAGATGTTTGACATAAATACTCCATATTGCAACAAGAAACTCCTCGACCACGCAGCAAGATCAGTAAATAACCTCAAACAAAATCTGCAGGAACATTTTAGCAAGGGTACTTCATTCAAGTTGTCATGAATTTTGGTGCCCGAGCCAATAACCTATCACATGACGTCATGTGATCCCAAATAAGATTCTTGCGCAACTTTTAGATTTTCTGTCTACAAAGACAGGAAAAAAAACCGAACTTATTTTAAGACTGGTTTGCCACAGGCAAACAACCCAGTAATAAACACTTTCCATGGTAAACAAGATCATACCTTCTTCACAAAAATCTATAAATTCTATAACCGAATAACAACAAGAGTTCTGATCAACAACGACTAATTCAGAGTGGTGTGGTGCAGTCAATGCAACAGCGGTCAAAAGATGCAAACTTCTCGTTAAATTTGCTATTCCGATATGGAGAAAGATTTGGCTGCAAAAAAAAAACTCACTTACATTCGCATTATAAATCTAATGCCTTTTAAGACCTCAAAAAGAAATTCTAGCAAATTTAAGACCTTTTTAAGTTTTAATCTTTGTTTTAAAAACAAATAAAAGACTTTTAAGGACTTTTAATGACCCTCAGGAGCCCTGTTAATGCTCAAATAACGAGTTTGAACCTGGAAACTTGCGGCAGGAAGCCAGAGACCTTACTAACTGCTTAAACCACATCACTGTTTGGTGGTACTTAAATTATAGTAGACTTAAACAAGTATACCTTCAGTTTCCTTTTCATTTAGATGGTAAAACGTGCTTGATGAGCTGGTATCATCTTCTCTGTCTGGGCCTCGGATCTCGCGGGCAAGCTCTTCAGCTTCACCTCGACTCAACAAACTCTTCCCCCAGTCAAACATATCAATGGGATTCGGAAAGCCAGGTATTATACAGCCATATATCAAGTGACATTGTTCATCACTGTTCTCCTGAAGAGCCTGGTACCACAGTATAAAGAGACGGACACCATCCCTTCTCAGCTAGACAGGGAAAATAATAATAATATACATAATAATCCACTTTGTTTCAGTTGCATGAATTTTTTTTTATTTATTCTACATCGTATTCATACAAGTGTTAATGGTAGTGTGATGCAAGCTCTAAAGAGCACTAAGTGCTAAAGCTGAAGTTTCAGTATTTCTTACTGGAAATTCTGGCTTCAGTGCTAGGGCTAGAAATTAGATATGTAAGAGATATTAGGGTTCCACTCTTGACACTGGTCTCTAATGCTGGAGATTAGGCTCCAATGCTTCAGATTAGGCTCCAGTTTTGAAGATTATGCTCCACTGGTAGAGAACAGGATCCAATACTGGACAGTAGGCTGAAGTTCTGGAGATTAGGCTGAAGTGCTGGAGATTAGACTTCAATGATGGAGATTAGGCTCTAGTGATGGAGATTAGGCTCCAATGATGGAGATTAAGCTCCGGTGATGGAAATTAGGCTCTAGTGATGGAGATTAGGCTCCAGTGATGGAGATTAATTAGGCTCCAGTGATGGTGATTAGGCTCCAGTGATGGAGATTAGGCTCCAGTGCTGGAGATTAGGCTCCAGTATGGAGATTAGGCTCCATTGATGGAGATTAGGCTTTAGTGATGGAGATTAGGCTCCATCACTGGAGATTAGGCTCCATTGATGGAGATTAGGCTCCATCACTGGAGATTAGGCTCTAGTGCTGGAGATTAGGCCTAAATACTGAAGACTAGGTTCCAGTACTGTAGATTAGGCTACAGTGCTGAAGATTAGGCAAAAAAATGGAGATTAGGCTCTAATGCTGTAGTTTAGGCTTCAGTGCTGGAGATTAGGCTCCAAAGCAGGCAATTGGCTCCAATAAGAGAGATTAGACTCCCATGCTCGAGGATGGGGTCCAATGCTGGAAATTAGAATCCAGTGATGGAGATAACACTCCAGTGATGGACATTAGGCTCTAGTGCTGGCAATTAGACCTAAATGCTGAAGATTAGGCTCTAGTACAGTAGATTAAGCTACAATACTGAAGATTAGGCTCCAGTACTGTAGATTTGGCTACAGTGCTGAAGATTAGGCTCAAATACTGGAGATTAGGCTCCAATGTGCTCCAATATTTTGGAAATTGAGCTCCAATAAGAGAGATTAGACTACCATGTTTGAGATTGGGCTCCATTGCTGGAAATTAGACTCCAGTGCTAGAGATTAGGCTCCAGTGCTGGAGATTAGGCTCCAGTGCTGGAGATTAGGTTCTAATGCTGGAGTTTAGGATTGAATGCTGAAGATTAGTCTCCAGTGTTGGACATTAGGCCTAAATGCTAAGATTAGGCTCCAGTGCTGTTGATCAAGCTGCAGTGCTTTTGATTAGGCTGAAGATTAGTCTCCATTGGTGGAGATATAAGGCTCCAATACTGAAAATTAGGCTCCAATGTTGGAGATTGAGCTCCAATGTTGGATATTAGGCTCCCATGCTAAAGATTTGGCTATAATGCTGGGCCAATGCTGAAGATTAGACTCCAGTTCTGGAGATTAGGCTCCAGTGCTGGAGATTAGGTTCCAATATTGGAGTTCAGGCAGGATTGCATTGCTAATACGACAAACTTTGGTGGCCATATACTTAAATAATTACAATGGCAATACAACAAAGCTAATGTTAACCAAAACAATTTGGATTAGTAGAATATAATTTTGTGCACACAGATTTAAAACACCTGAATGGTTTTTTATAGATTTAAAAAAAAGAAAAGAAAACTGTGTTATAAAATTATCTTCTAAAATCTAATGTAGGAATTCAATTCGATTTAAATTAATTTTGAAGTAGTTTTTTTAAAGAGCTTTCTTTCCTAACAAGTTAATTTTCAAAGGGCTCAAATAGACACTCATCTTTTACTTGTGGGAAGAGAATGAACACAACAATGTTGGCACTGTTTTGCTGAAAGCTATTCAAAGTTAGTTACCATTCCAAGATTTTAACACAATATCCTAGAAAAGAAAGACAGAGTCTGACAATAATTCTGAATTCTTAACAGTATGATGAAATTGCCAGCATTTTGTTGTACTGCATGCAGCTGTAATTGTTTAAATACACCATGGCACCAATGTTTGTCATTATACCAGCAATGTAAGCAAGAAATCAACTTCCTGCATTCTATACCTGTGTGATAAAAGTTAAAGAATTCAGTAAAGAACATTTCACACCAACTTAATCTGCAAAAATGTAAATTTATAAATTAGCTGTGAATCGACTGAGGCATGGGGTGAAACGACTTAGACAGTATGTGAAATGACCTAAGATATGGGGTTAAACAACCTAAGAAGTGGTGCAAAATGACTAGTTACCACTGACAGAAATACATCTAGTGAAAAAGGGAAAACTAGTGAAGTGTGTAAGCAAATAACTAACATGGTTTAATCAACTCTAGGTCGAAAAGTTTGATCATCACTGTAGGTAAAGCATTAAGCTGACATTTGGAGCATTTGCACTTCTTCGAAGCAACAGTCATTGATGAAGGATCACATGCTTGAAATGAGAGCTTTGTGTTTTTTCTATGGTGATGATCAAACTGCTCAATCTACAGTTAGTATGACCTTGGTTCCCTATTTTACCAAAAATGTTAAGGCAAAAGATCCAGTGCCCCAAAATTACTGGAAATTTCAAGGCTTGCTGCGGACCGCCTTATTTGGTGCATACAGTAAGTAAGATAACACTAGTTATTAGGATTCAAACAAAAAACCAGTAAATTGCATTTATAAACAACTGAACAGTAATTTTACCTTGACAATATTTCCATGATGTAATATCTTTCTTAAAGTGCGAGCTACAAAAAACCAAAATACTCTGATCAAATAGGCCAGATTAAATCACCATTGACTTCCAATGATGATAAAATACAATTTCAATCAATCATTTCTTACTATTACGTATATAGATATTTTCAGTATCTTTTACTGTTTTCTAAAACTGCACTGCTCAAGTTCATCTCCAGCCTTGTTTAGAAACTTGCTCAGTCTGATCTATTTTTGAAATTGTAATGACTGTTTAATTAATACAGAAGTACCTTACAATTTTCTGGGCTTGAAATGACTCTTACATCAGAGACAACTGAAATTTTCATTGGGCAACCAAGACCAAGATTGTACTGTGGTCATTGGTCATGGCAGTCAGAAACAATCCTTACAATAAATATTTATATTAGATATTTCAAGGAAAACTACAGCAAGGCTTTAAATTAAAACTTTCAAGAAAAATAATCTGCTGCAGAGTATCTTTCTGAGACCTAAATTAGAAATCAAAAATACCCCTTGAATTATCTGTCAGGTAAAATTGTGTTTGTGAGCGAATCATAAAATTTTAGTGTTTGAGGTTTCAAGGTCTCTATATTTGCCATAATTACTTCTATTAATACAAAGGTAAAATTATTGATACAGATATCTATTAAAAAATGGTGAGGAATTCCATTTTAAGAGCTTATGGAGCTATGGACTTCCTCAAATTAGACTAGAAAAAAGTGCTTCATTGATTGCTCTGGGACACAGTATAAGTTTTTATTAAAAAAATGAAGTGCAAGACAAAAATTAAAACAGCATACTCTTATCACAAAAGAAAGAACAAATTAAAACAAAAATAACACGTAGATTTTAAATGTGTCTAACAAAAACAAAGAAATCTTTTGAGGTTTTTGTTAAGCTGAGCAATATAGTTCCAGATGATTTTATTGGACTGTCAAGAGAATCAAAAATTTTAAGACCTTGATTTAACGGATTGACAAATTTCGTATATTTGTCCCAAATGAGGATATATAATTATATATATTGGAAGAGTTTCTAAGTATGGACAGTAAATTGACTTTCAATGAAAATGTAATATCAACTGTCTAATCTTGCATGTCTAGACTAGGCCAAATTAATCATAAACTTTTGATAGTCATACTTTACTGATTCTTATCAATGCACTGGTATTTAGTAAACTTTCTTACTGTTCAAATGTGTTGAGCAATACTTATCAAGGTAAATGTAGATAGGTTACAATCTATATTCATAATCTTGCCTGTAGAATAATAGCTAATACTAAGAAGTTTGATCATATATATCACTCCACAAATTAGAAATTACAGTAGGATGGCTTTCAATAAGATAAAACAGTTATATCTTTGTTTTGCAAGCTTTAAATGTAGGATTGGCTGTGCACCAGATTATTTATGTAACAAAATCGCACAGCTGCTAGGCAGACCTTTCATTGTCACTTTGTGTCCATGTGGAACAATTTGAAACCAAAGTTAAAATTAAGTAAATCAACCAAAGAATTTCAGCATTTATTAAAGAAAGACATTTTAAAGGAGATTTTAAATTACTGTAGTTTAAATTATTTTTTACATTTTTTTAGATTTAAAAGAGGGAGAGTGAAGAGGGAGACATTGTCTCCCTCTTCACAAGTGTACCAGTTGATGAAACAATCAGCATTGTGGTTGGAAAAGCATTCAAGGATGATTGGTTTAACCGCACATACAACTTAAACATATCAAAAGTGGGTTTGACGAAACTTCTGGAAGTAGCAACCAAGAACCAGCTGTTCCAATTTGATGGTGATCTGTACATACAAACCAATGGAGTAGCAATGGGCTCCCCACTCGGTCCTCTCATGGCCAACAGCTTTCTATGCTACATTGAAGAAAAGATTGAATCGACCAGTCAGCTTCCACCATTTTATAAACGCTATGTTGATGACACACTAGTCATCGGCGAAGACCTCAACAAGCTAACAGCACTCCTTAACATCCTTAACGAAGCACACGAATCGCTTTCCTTCACGATGGAAATAGCCCAGAATGGCAGAATACCGTTTCTTGGAATGATGAGAACTAAAGTGGGAAAGAAGTTGCAAACTGAAGTCTACAGAAAACCTAAAGACAAAGGATTATACACTCACTATCAAAGCCACATTGATGTGAAATATAAATGCACCTTAGTAAGAACAATGCTGCACAAGGCATATATGCTATCGTCGTCATGGATACAGTTTCAGGATGAGTGTGAACGACTAAGAGGAATCTTCAGCAAGCTCTGTTATCCAACTAACCTATTCGAAGCAGCTGTTCAGAAGTTTGTCGGTGAAAAGGTAAGTGAAACCTAGAAAGCCAGCAATATTACCTCACTTGACAGTGGTTCAATCAGATTTACACTCCCTTTCAAAGATCAAACATCGTGTGACAGAGTGAAAAACAACTAAATGACCTCAGCGCCAAAGTTGGAGCAGAGATCAAGCCCATTTTTACAAGTAAAAAGTTCAATGATGTTCTCAGGATCAAAGAGAAAAAACATGGTCTGACTTGTAAATCAACAAAATGTGGTGTACTTCTTCAAATGTGACCTGTGCGAGGCAGGTATGTCGGTTACACGTGCCGACACCTCCACCAAAGAATTGAGGAACACAAGACCAGTGCCGTGGGAACACATTATGCTGAGTGTCATGGAAACCTGAACAGTCTAAATGAGAGTTTCAAAGTCCTTAAACATTGCACTGACAAATTAGAATGCCTCATTTATGAAATGCTCTATATAAAAGAACT
>JANCMA020519969.1:0-10357 GCA_024336925.2 Zoanthus solanderi | reverse complement strand
GCGCGCTACACTTAATGGCCAGGCTACAAAGCTTGCAATTGCCGTTTCATTCCGGTACGAGATCGTTTTAAATTTTTCCATGTAAACATGTTACTGAATTTATTTTCGTTCCGGAATGAATCTCGATCCGGTATCATGTAAACACCGCCTAAGTCGCATTTTTAAAATCGAAAGGTTTAAATCGCAATAGGATGGTGTAATTTCGCCGGTAGCCGCAAGATTCTATAAGTTATATTTTATTATTCGATTATATTAATAATATTGCTTTCAGTTGCGGCATTTAAGGGAACCAAAACTAAGACCCCGATACAGAACACAAACAGTACTTTTTAACATCTCTAAAAGTTTCCGTTTAATGAATCACACGAGATTGTTCTATATAAATACACCAACACAGTTCATTCTCTGTCAATAATACATGTTTTGGCAATTTTACATTCTGATTTTACAAATAGATTTGTTTATACTTGCTACAATGAAAAATGAAAAAAAGATTCCTTTGAGAATAAATTTAGGTGTTTCTAAACAATTTAGATCTGTAATGGCTTTAAATATCACGTGTTATTGACGTCATTCCCGCTGACTTGAAGCCCCGCAGCTGTTACCTAATATGATTACCTATGTTATGTTACCTATGTTACGCAATATGATTAGCAGAAGAATTTAAACTGGTTATAACAAGTTTTAAACCGGTTATGACTTAATGTATTTGTCTAAGGTTTAAGTACCTAAACAAAATTCGTGCAGAAAGGTTCATTTCGTCTCTATAATGAGAAATATAAGCAGTCTGAGAAACTGTAAAATAAAAACTTCCTGGATTTTCAAATGATAGTCAAAACCCTGTAATGCTACAATTAAATTTTGTAAGACCTAAAGCGAAACACGACGGTAACGAAACTTAACTTTTGTGAATATTTCGCATTTCCGTTTTCGTTTCCCTTCATTATTGTTTAATCCATTTTCTGATTTAGTTTTAATGTAAACAACTGTCAAACACCACTTAAAACTACCCTTTATATAACTAATCATACTTTATGATGTTTTACATCTTAAACACTCTATAGTTGTTTTTTTTTTTATCAACGAGTAAGTGACTACTCGACTAAAAAAACAAGTATCTTTTTCCCATAACGATCAAAGTTTTGATATAAATTAGATTTTAACAACGAATTTGTTCTGGATTATTTCAACTTCTCTATCGCAATCTCTAAACTACGCTGTTTGCAAACGTTTCATCCATCTTTTTAGCAATATTAGTTGAAGTGCGTGTAATATATATCATGTTCTTACGTCCTAAGTCATCGACTAATCGTTGTTGAAACTTCCTATTGCCAACAAA
Organism: Zoanthus solanderi; assembly: GCA_024336925.2. NCBI lineage: Eukaryota > Metazoa > Cnidaria > Anthozoa > Zoantharia > Zoanthidae > Zoanthus > Zoanthus solanderi. The sequence continues at coordinate 9,018 of JANCMA020519969.1, read as the reverse complement.
CGGGACCCAGTCCTTAACTGATAATAAATCTATTCCATAAATTGCGATTTGTCTAGCAAATGTGTTTGTTTACTCTTTGAGCAAAACTGACCGAAATAAAATTAAAAGTCTTGCCTGATTCAAAACAAAAACGTTATCCTGCGATAAGCAGTAAACCTACGAACGAGTTTATTTATTTGCAACTTCCTAATTATTTTCGACAGAACACTTTTACTATTTCAAATAAAAGATATTTCATGACCGTACCGGGATACCAATTTTTATTCTCGAGTACGTGCTGAAAGTATCTCTCACTTCTGAGTGAAGCAAACAAGATACTTTCAGCACGAGAAGATAAAATTCATATTCCCAAGAGGCCATGTAATGTTTTGCGGCCGGTTCCTCAAAACTGTGATTAACTTCATCCGCGGTTAAGACAAAATTCAAAGGAAAAAATTTATAAGTAAAGCCTTGTGATGCTCACAAAATTCTGTTTAGTTTTACCAATAAAGAAACATGTTAAATCCAAAATTCCAGCCCAAAGCAAGCTATAGAAGGTAGGAAACAGAAACATGTATTAAAAAGTTAACCCTGGGTTAACACTAATCAGGTTTTGAGGAAACGGGCCCTGTTTATTTCATAGATACTGATGAAATTTCTACATTTCGTAAATAAAGTTTCAAAAGAACCGACCGCGCGCCTGAGCGGGAAGCTCTCTTGTGATTGGCTAATCATGTTAGTAACCATGGCGACACCAATATCCTCACACGTGAAAGATAAAAATAGTATCTTCACTGCGCGCGATGAAGATATGAATTTTTTAGTAAAAGGAGAAATCTTGGTATTTCATCAGAATCGATATAATAAAATAAATTATGTATCTTCCGTTTCCTAGGTACTGGTTCTTGAAAAACAATGCTAATTTTTGGAAAAAGAAAAAACTACCACGGCACTCTGTTGATAAATCAGGAAATTTTTATCAAAACGGTGGACATTTCTATTTTGATTTGCCTTCCCACGCGACATGGTTTATCCAACGGGAATTCTAATGGGAATTAATGGTGGGTTTTAGTAGATTTGCCGAGATGCGGCAATGCTTGTTAAGAAGTATCACAGTAGTTCACCTGCTATGTGATGGTTCCCATTTGTAAGTTGAGCTGTGAATATAGCCGAACTTTTCAATCAGGCGATCTGACTCCTTGGGCCCACGGCTGCAAGTCAGAAAATTGAAAAGTCTTCTTAGTTTAGGTACAGATGAATTGAAAAAAATTGCAATAATAATAAAAAATTCATTCATATAGGCGAATCTTTGTTTACATTTTTAGCTCATTAGCATATGGGATATCAGGAATCTCAACACCTGGTTGGGCTACAAACCAGAGTGTACTGAATATTGGAAGAACAAGATAACACTAAGCTCTCCAGCGATTTTGAGGTATAGACAGACTATCACCTTCTCTAGTACACTGCTCCAACCCAGAAATCCTTACGCCTTCTCAGAATTTCTTGTGGCCGTATGGCCTATATTTTGCTGTTCGCTACGGATGGCATGAATGGAAATGATTGAAACTTTGAAAAATTGGGCCAACGTTTTCAAGTTTTGATACTATCTTAAAGTAACTCAAAATACGAAAAAACTTATCATTAGATATTCACCTCACAGATTATCAGGAACATTTTTGGCATGCATCAGCCAAACTACTAAGTAACGTCTTTAGCGAAAAACTGACCCAAAACAACAAAGTCGTCATGACATATCCCCTTTAAAGTCCCTATCTCGTTTTTTTTTATCTTTTAGATGAAAAGTAGAACCCTTAAGTAATACTAAATTTCGAAAATTAAACAGTTTTTCGCGGATCCTGTTATGTTTCACGAGTCTTGAAATGTGCAAATAAGACAGTTTTGGGACTGCTATCGTTTTCTGACCGGGCATTAATGCCATGATGAAGTCCTGGTGTGATGACGTAAGAGAAGGTGCTTGTGTAGCTTCCGGTTGAATATTAACACTGTCAACATCATAATTTCATTCGTTTACGGTCTAGCGAAAAACAGAGGAATTCAGTTTGAAGTGCTTTGTTTGTCAAGTTTTTCCTTGTAAAACACTGACAGCGAAGGACTTCTTACTGCTGCTACGTTACAGGCACCAGTCCCCTGCCGCTATGTCAAAATTTAAATTCCAAACTTTTTTTTTGATAAAAAGCATACTTAGGTGCGGAATTTTTCTTCGGTTATTCGAATTCTGAGTTTATAGATGACAATAGTTTTCATCTAAAAGATAAAAAGGCGACATAGGGATTTTAAGTTAGCTTCTAGCAGCTGATGTGCTGTCTATGGTTGATGATTACCTTCCTAACTTGTATGGTATCGGTTTTACTTTTTCTCTTTCAATCTGGTGCAATAACGGAGTGAAGATGCGCCATGCTTCGCTCAGCTCGTCACTAGAAAAGGAAACAGTAATGGCAAACGGTGTGAGGTCAACGGATTTTATAACATTGTCTAACAAATAAAAACGCCCAAGTCGTGTATCAGACTGTGATAAAAGACACGGGGATCTCAGAACACGAGGGAAATTTAGAAAACACGAAGCGCAGACGAAGAAAAGAGAACAGTAACAGCAAACGGTGTGAAGTCAAAGGACTTTATGACTTTATTTAACCAATAAAGAAGCCCATGTCGTGTATCAGACTGTGATAAAAGACGCGGGGGATCTCAGAACACGAGGGAAATGTAGAAAACACGAAGCGCAGGCGAAGGAAAGAAAACAGTAACAGCAAACGGTGTGAAGTCCAAGGACTTCATGATTTAATTTAACAAAGAAGCGTAAGTCCTATATTAGTCGGTAGTAAAACAAGACGGACATTTCAAAACAAGCACAGTCCCTTTGTAATTTGCAAAGTCCGAACAATGCATTGGCGCGTGCTGGAGTTTTCTGACTAATCATGAAGGAATGGGCAAAATATATTGAGGCGAACAAGTTCAAACACTTCAACTGTTTCTAAGTATTTTCTGATCACGCACGAACCTGATGATTTAATTATGCTGTTTTGAGTTATCTCTCTTATTTCCTTCCAAATAACAGCAAAATCTCGGCACGTGCATCGCTCTGCTAATCGGTTTTGACAGCCATCACGTGAACACATTTCCTCCAGACCTTTGAAAGATCACTTAAACCCACGGAACTCTGGGTAATTTAGGAAGAACATTTCTTGCAATAAATTTTGAACAGATCGATCTCCCGTGCTCTGCCTGAGCCCGCAATAACAAGCTTAACGATACGGTATGATAGCTGTCACTGTATAGTCAGTTGTTTTCAACTCACGAATTGTTTGCACGTTACATGTAGTCCTTGATATTTATTGATTATAAATTCAAAGAAATTAAGTCACAAAATAAAACCCATTCTCCCCTTGAGCGGAAGGGTAAAGAACAACCATTTTTCTCTCCAAGCTGATGTTAACGTGGTGCGCAAGGAATCCTGGTCACACTTGCAAGTGACTGTGTAAAAACTACCCAGGGTTCCTGCGTGCTTAAATTCTTGTTTGCAGTTTGCTTTTCATTGATTAGTAACGGTGTCTCAGCTCCATCGATAATTGTGACCTCGCAAAAGCAGCAATTAATATTATATAATATATTGTATTATTAATTTGCCCAATAGATAGAAGTTTAAATTGTAACTCTACAACTACCAATGTATAATTTACGTTAATTTGGGCCGTAACTTTTGTACCAACTAACATTTAGATTCCTAGAGAGCTCTATAAGTCTAACTCGTAGTTATTACAACTAAATGCGAATAGTTTATTTTCACGTAGACACAAATTTTGATTCAAACGGTGTATTTTAATATTTGCAAAAACAAAGGTCAATTTAGGAGATGAGTTTTCCTAAAAAGAAAATTAAATTTTCGCAAATGAAAAAGTTGGAGAAGGGTTGACAGAGGGTTTGGTATCCCCATCTCCCGTACCCTGCCCACCCGCATGATGATGACAGACCCATGGTAGTGAAAGGATTTACCGGAAGTTAACATATTTTAACGCAATTAGGGATCGAAATTAACTTTAGACCGCTAGTCCACACATTAGTAAAATTCTTGGCAGACTAGTAAACTTGACTTCAAACTAGTCCGTGTGTCTATTAAAATATTCTCAGCAACAAAATAGTTTTTGATAGCACACTGTATTCAAAGTAACTTTATTTTGCTACAAATCTAATTTTATTCAGCCTTAAACAGCAAGAAATTAGGTCGTACTAAAGTCAGCTTATCGGAGAAAACAGTCTCTTGAGAAAAAACGATTTGAAATACAGGTATATCTTTATTAGGGTTATGAATTGAATGAAAAAAAAAACAATTGTCTATTAAAAATGAAGAGGACAAGTAAACCTAAGTGATTACTAGTTCGAATGTCTAGTAAAACAAAATATTAATTTCTATCCCTGGTAATGTTTTTTCCCTTGGAGGAAGTCAAATAAGTCAAACGTTGTTTTATTGTTTGTTACCTTAGTTTTATAATTTTGATTCAATTCTCTAGCCTTCGTAGGACTACCGCTTCTTCTAACTTTAAAATTTCTTCACCATACCTACGAACAAAATGTGCCTGGCTTCCTGTAAATACATCCAAAATGAGTCTTTCGTATGCATCGGGCAGTTTCAAGTCCTGCATTGAAAACAGAACTTAATTATCATCCATCATCATCATCATCACCATCATCACCATCACCATCATCATCATCACCATCATCATCATCCAACATCATCACCATCACCATCATCATCATCATCATCATCCATCATCCAACATCATCATCCATCATCATCACCATCATCATCATCACCATCATCACCATCATCATCATCCAACATCATCATCCAACATCATCATCACCATCATCATCATCACCATCATCATCATCACCATCATCACCATCACCATCATCACCATCATCACCATCACCATCATCATCATCATCATCATCATCATCCATCATCCAACATCATCCATCATCATCACCATCATCATCATCACCATCATCATCATCACCATCATCATCATCCAACATCATCATCCATCATCATCATCATCATCATCACCATCATCATCATCACCATCATCACCATCACCATCATCATCATCATCCAACATCATCACCATCATCATCATCATCCATCATCACCATCATCATCATCATCATCCATCATCATCATCCAACATCATCACCATCATCCATCATCCATCATCATCATCATCCATCATCATTACCATCATCATCATCATCATCCATCATCATCATCCATCATCATCCAACATCATCACCATCATCCATCATCATCATCATCATCCATCATCATCATTCATCATCATCACCATCATCCATCATCATCCATCATCATCCATCATCATCCAACATCATCACCATCATCCATCATCATCATCATCCATCATCATCATCATCCATCATCATCATCATCATCATCATCCATCATTATCATCATCCATCATCATCATCCATCATCATCATCATCCATCATCATCATCATCCATCATCATCATCATCCATCATCATCATCATCCATCACCATCATCATCATCATCATCATCCATCATCATCCATCATCATCATCCATCATCATCCATCATCATCATCCATCATCATCCATCATCATCATCCATCATCATCATCCATCACCATCATCATCATCATCATCATCCATCATCTTTAAACGTGATGTTTAACAGCTTTTAGGGAAAAGTTATTTTTTATGAGTCAAATGAGCCGATGAGTCATGAGTCAAGCCAATTTGAATTTAATTTATTTCCAGATGTTAGAATAATTTTCTATCAGAGGAGATGTCAATAAATTATATACTCAAGAATAGATAGCACAAACGTGCTAGTAGCTAACTTGAAGCCACTATATTACTCACTATTTCCAAGTTGGTAGTGGGCTTTACTCCTTCAAACTACCATAAAATATAGTGAGCCTGATTGCTATAACAGCCATGGACATCTAGGCCTCATGAGCATGGCATAGTTATAAATTGCATAGCATAAATTTGCTAAATATGTTGAGAAAAGTAGAAATATCTAAGCGATTTTTAGGGTTAAAGAGCTCCATGTTAAAGTCAGTTTCTAACTCACAAATTGTTTACATGTAGAAAATCAATTTTGATTTATTTGTCTATTTTTCGAAGCTGCTAAACATTGTGTAATTAGGGAACTTTTATTTGAACTGACATTCATTACCATTAATTAGATAAGAAAGGGACATTCCAAGCGTTATGCTATCCTCAGAGCAACTGTAATTTGGACAACTCAAAGTCGAATTTCTTAAGCATCGCTTAAATTAGCTTAAGGAGTTGACATTAGAGCTAGTGTTAGACTATCGTTTGAACAATCGTAATTTAGATAACTAAAAATTGAATTTCTTTATGATCATTTTATGATTATTGGCTTAATTAGTAAAAAGTAGCGTTTGGAGCAACTGTAATTCAAACAACTAAATTCATTTTTAAAAACTAATGTATATATTTATTATATATAGATATGAGCTTTTTATCGAAAAATAGGCAACTTGTATTTTCCATACGAAACTACATCCGGGATACGAGTGAGATATTTTCCATATCCTCACTAGTGAAGACATCGCTGACGTCATTTGTTTTTCGTCCATTTTTTTTATTTTCGAAATACTCGCATCTGTGTAATAAAAAGAAAATTACACGTTGGCTTGAACATATGAAGTTTACCTTCTCGTGGAAAAAAGATTTCACGAGTGAGCACACGTGAAATATTTTTTCCACTCGAAGATAAACTTCATGTGTTCACGCCACCGTGTAATATCCTCTATTTCTGTAACAGCGGTGCAAAGTTGTAACACCAGTGCAAATTAAAAAGTGATTCTGATTGGTTCAGAAACAATAGAAATCATCCTAAGCCAATCAAATTAGAGTAGTTACCATAGCAACATTTTGGTGAAAATTTGGAAATTAATCGCGGAGAAAATAATGGCCAGGATTTTCAGTTTGCAAATGGAAACAACAATTGAATAACATCCAATTTTTTAAAGAACCCGAACACGCCTAAGAACACTTCCCTCTGGCTTAACGTGTGGAAAACATGGTGCCAAGAGAACAATATCGCCAGTAAAATGGAAGAGCACGAGCCAGCCGAACTTTAACAAACTACTCGAACAGTTTTATTCTAAAAACTTTGAAAATAATCCTCATACATCCTCGAGTTTACAATTAAATAAATTTTCATAATTTGCTCATGTGAAATGAACTTGATATGTATTTGAACTGAGCGTTAGCCAATAAAAAATAAAAAGGTGTGTAAAATTTCATCTGTCCTTCTTTTACTCTATGCCTTTTTTCATATTATAATTTAAGAAATAAAACAAGTTCTCCGTGCCTTCATAGCCTGGTGAAAACCAAAGCGAATGTTTGGGAGAATTCGAGAGCAGAGCAGATCAGATCAGATCACCTGCTCGATAATACTCACAAACTTTGCCGAGGTTTTCACCAGGCTATGGAGGCAAGGAGAACATGTTTTATTTCTTCTGTGAATTATTATTTTCCGTCTTAACAAGAGAAAGACGATATACAAAGCGCGTATGTATACTTTAATTTCTTTAATGAAACTGTAACTTTTTACAACTTGGAGATGGAGCCAACCATAATGCTAACGTCATTTTCGTGCTTCATAGCGCTATGAAAATGCACTTGTAAACCAATCAAAACGCACGTACTATCCAAATTATTTTATAAATGCGCTTCACAAACAATTACAGAGTTGACAGTTGAGAGACTTACATAGATCGTCCACTACAACGGCTCACAAATATTTTTCATATATTAATAATGCTCCCAGTTGAAGAGACAGACCACACAACATCGGTATCACAGCCCTACATAACAAAATTACTCGATTGTGATTGGCTGAGAGCAGTGCAATTTTTGTAAACACTGGAGCAAAAAGAGTTAATTCTTGGCAAATTAATTGATTCAGTGCAACGTGAAAAATGAATGGTCCATTTTGATTGGATAATAAACAATAGGAGTTGGTAAGAACCTAATCAAATCTTTTGTTATGGTGGCGCGATGCGCAAAGTTCAAAGTCCAAAGTTTTTTAATTTTACCGACAGAGTCTTGCCAGTGTCCAAAACAGAACTTGCTCTATAATTTTGTTATGTATGTTATTAAAGGTAATCACACGATTTTCTCGTTCAATTTGGAAATATAATTCGTGAGTTTTTCAGAAAGCTCAAATTGCATTCGCCATGCACGCTCATGGAATTTTGATAGTTTCTGAAAAGCCCACTTGTGCAAATTATTTCCAAACTGAACTTGAAGTCGTGTGATTACTAACTACTCATCGCCCCATGCATGGTAATGCAGATTTTGAATCCAGAAAACATTGCGGAATCCGGGATCCTTCTCTTTAGAACCTGGAATTCAGGTCTAAGATTCCGGAATCTCGCAAAATTGACGTTTTGGAATCCGGAATCCATTAAAGTGGAATCTTGAATTCAGTTTCTGGGATCCGGATTCCACACAATGGAATGTGGAATCCCATAAATGTTTGCTTGTGAAATGTGGAACTCTGCTCTTTGGAGTGCGGAATCCAGGTCTAAAAATCCTGAATCCCGAAAAAAGACTTTTGGGGATCCGGAATCTACTGAGGTGGAATCTTAAATCTAGTACCTGGGATCGGGAGTCTACATTATGGAATCCGGGATCTGAGACTGTTATGGATTACCTTATATGGGGCGATACTCACCTCATGACGCAAAAATATAACAAAATGACAATACAAATAAAAATTTGCGACCCAAACGCAATTATAATAAGTGTTGGCTAAATTCATAGTCTTTTCTTCAGTTAAGAAATATAAATCCAGATAGAGTAAAATAAAACTTCAATTCTTACTTACTCTCAAAAAAGATAGATTTTACTTCGTGATTGTGTGAAGTTTTCATTTCAACATGGCAGGCCCGGCGGAAACGGAGGGCTGGGGGCTGTGCCCCCCCCCCCCCCTTCCC
>JANCMA020519863.1:0-10357 GCA_024336925.2 Zoanthus solanderi | reverse complement strand
AGTAGTTGGCTTTGTTTGATCAATTCTCATTTTCTCATCACCAAATGTCAGATTTTGTATGTGTTATATAAGGAAAAGTTGGTTGTTGATAACTGACTGGCACTGAAAGGGTTAATAACCTCCTCTATAATAACACCCTCTATTTACTAAGCCTCTTTTCTGCAAAATAGTCCTCTCTAATAAGCCTCTCCCTTTAATAAGCCTCTTTCTCTAATAAGCCTCTTCTCTGTCTACCAAGTCTGCCACCAAATAGAACATTCACGGTATTGTTCATTTAATACTCAAAATATGTGGTAAATTCAACCTATAATGATAATATGTACTACTTTTAAACGTAAAACAGTCATTACTAGCATAAATGTTCATTTTCATTATCTATTCTATAATCACTAAGTAAAAGAATGTTTCTTACCAGGGCAACGGTTGTACCCTGAGCAGTAAGAAGTGTCACAACCAATTGCTGTAGCCTAGGAACATTAAATACTTTGACTTGATAGTTCTCATCAATGGCGACCTGACGGCATCCAAACTTGTATCGACAGCTAGTAAGGAGCACTCTTCCTTTTTGGTGATTTGAGTAGGATCTCAAATAAACATCCATTAACTTCAGAACATCGGAATCATGGAAGTACTGCACAATGATCACATACTTTCCAGGCCTCTTGAACTTGATGTTTGCAGTAACACGCTTCTGTAATTAATAAGACGTAATAATAGATCTATTATAACAACCAGTACAACTTCTACTATTATCATAAATTATCAAAAAGATAACAGTGTTTTACTGATGATACTAGTAGTAATCAAAGATTAGGCAGGTGCTTTCGAGCCATTTCTATTTTGTTAAGAATTGAATGAATAAAGTAGCCGAACCAAAAAACAGCAAAGTTTGCGTTCTAGCTGCTCGGAGTTTTCAAAATTACTACAGTTTTTCTTACGATATATCGCCCGACAATAACATGTAAGCGAGGCTTCCTTCCAAAAGACTTTGAAATACGATGGCATCGAGCTAAGAATCTCTCGCGGGATGTCGCCCTTTAGCCCGAGAGTACCGAGGCCTCTGCGACTTTAAACTGGTTTGCCATAACATGAAAGAGAGGCTTCCTTCAAAAAGACCCTGAAATACGATGGCATCGAGCTTTTTCTACATGTTTGTATATATAGGCTCAAAATCAACATGATTAGTATGCGTTATAATGTTGTCTAATAAAGATAAGAAAGAATATTTTTTGAAGATATACTTTTGTCTACTAAAGTTATAACAGATTGTTTTGATAAAGATATACTGTTGTCTACTAACGATAAAACGGAATGTTTACTGAAGATATACTGTGGTCTACCAAACATATAACAGAATGTTTTACTGAAGACACAATGTGGTCTACCAAATATATAACTGATTGTTTTAGTGAAGACATATTGTGGTCTACCAAATAGATAACAGATTGTTTTACTGAAGATAAAATTATACTGTGGTCTACCAAAGATAAAACAGATTGTTTTACTGAAGATATACTGTGGTCTACCAACCATGTAACAGGTTGCTTTACGGAAGATATACAGTGGTCTACCAATTATATAACAGAATGTTTTACTGAAGATATATTACGGTCTACCAAATATATAACTGATTGTTTTACTGAAAATATACTGCGGTCTACCAAAGATAAAACAGAATGTTTTTTGAGCTTTTTATTCTTCTTCGTATTAAATGCTTAAATCAACATTATATCATTTTTGGCTTTTTGAAGTCTTTAGGTGATAGGATAATCTAAGCTACGTTGTTCAAGCATTAGATAGTTTTAACTCCGATTACAATGAGAACGATTTGCTAATCTGAGCTGGATTTTTCAAACGCAGGTCAATTTAATCCCTGGACTAAGTCAGACCAACGTTGATTTTTAGAACGCAAAAATTTGGGACATGATTTGAATATTTAAACCTAGGTAGGCCTACTGAAGTTTAAAATACAAAATAAACTACATGCAAACAGGGCCCTTAAAAGAGGCTTGTGGTCAGGGCAAAACAAGAAAACCACATTTCCTAAGAACATACTCTATTTTAATGTGGTATTTGAAATTGTTGAGGAAGGAAGACAGTAGATTAGAACTCTAGTCAGATAATTGACTGAAATGCAATCTAAAACTGTATGCGAGAAAGTATCGAATGAGTTCTTGGAATAAAACGTCTCGATTTGTGAGAAAAGACAGACAACTCATATTTCCTCGTCATCTTGGATCAGAAGCATAGACTCAGTGGAATGCGTGCACAAATTCGTTATTGAGTAAGTTAAAGCTCATGTTTTTCGAAGCTGGTGTAATATTATTTCAAAGGTTTGTAGGTCAAATAAAACAAAGCTTGATCATGAAATTGTCTTTTCTTCTGAAGCGTACAGAGAAACACTTAAACTACAAAAAAGCAAATGTATGTCGCGTGTTATCGTCCTGTCAGTGAATTCTCTAGAAAATAAACTAGTAGATCATTTGAATTTGTTTTCCCGACCTGCAAGAACAAAGAATTAAACAAGGACTTGTGAAAAGTGGATATATCTGTTGAATGTATTCAAAATCGAACTAGAAGTTTTTACAGTTTATTTTAAAAGGACAGATCAGTAGTCCAGCATCCTTAGCGCTTTGTTCAAAATCAATCACAAAGTTCTGTGATCTGAAGTTAATAAGTAAACGTTCACCAGAATGTATTTAGAACCAACATTCTCGCTGACGTCCGATTAAACTGGATTTTGGATGTGTAATAAATAACTTACCAAAAGCCTGCAGTTTTCATTATCATCATCATTATTATCATCATCTTCTTCGTTTATCGTCCCTATTTTCCCACTCCTGGGGTTGGATGTGATATGAGTTGCTTCCACTGTTTTCTATCCTCTCCCATACCTTCCGTGATGTTTAACTTCCTCATGTCTTCTTCCACTACTTTACTCCAGGTTTTCTTTTGCCTACCTAATGGCCTTCTACCTTCCAGCTCCATCTCATCTCCTGAGTATGCTATTCTCATCCCTACGTTTTACATGACCAGACAATCTCAACCTCGTTTTCCTTAATCTATGTTCGAGGTTCTCCACCCCACACCTTCTTCTAACCTCTTCATTAGTAATCTTGTCCTGCCATCTTACTCTTGACATGAATCTCAACATTCTATGATCACAATTAGCTAGCAATCCTTCCGCTCTTTCCGTTATTGCCCAAGTTTCTGCTGCATACAGCAATGCAGGCCTCATGCAGGCACAGTAAACCTTCGCTCTTCCCTCTAGTAGAATTCTATGGTTTACTAGCAAGCTCGCCAATTCCCTCCATTTACTCCAAGCACAGGATATCCTGTCTCTTACTGCTGATTCTACCCCTCCTCCACATGAAATCATCTACTATTTCCAGACTATTTTCTCTCATCTCCAATCTCTGTGGCACTACCACAACTCCCCTTACACACGTTGGACATCTAAAGTTATCTCCTGCTCTTCTCAGATTTCTGAGCCCCACAACATTGACACCATACTGAGTTTGCTCTTACAACTCCTTTGCCGCAAACCCCACATGGGTAACTTCCCCTTTGTGGCCTAACAGCAAGTTCTCTACCCATCACCATCAACTTGGTCTTATTTATGTTTACCTTTAACCCCCTAGTTGCCATCTCTCTTTTCCATACACCAAATTTCCTAACTGCCTCCTCTTCTGATTCAGCTGTTATCACTAGGTCATCGGCGTACAACAAGTCCCATAGTTCTTCACCTCTTGCCTCTCTGGCTGCCTCCTGCATTACCACAAATAACAGGGGACTCAGTGCTGACCCTTGATGTACTTCCTCTCCTATCTCATCTGAAGTACCTGCTAGAGTCCTGACCCTTGACCTTGCATTGCCATACAAGACCATAACAAAGACTATGACACGCTCAGGTACTTTTTAACATCTCAAGGCCCATCGAAAGCCTTCTCTAAATCAACAAAGACAAGGAAAAACTTTTTCTTCTTTGCTCCAAACTTTTCCAGCAACTGTCGTAATACAACAATTGCATCTACAGTTGACTTACGTGGCTGGAATCCAAACTGTTTCTCATCAATCTTCACAATATCTCTAAGCCTCTTCTCTAGGGTTTTCTCATACACCTTCATATTCCTGTTCCAGAAGTCTCATCCTCTATGTTTGTCAACCATTAGGACATCTCCCTAACCTTTATATACCGGTATGGTGTAACTCTTTGCCCACTGCTCTGGATCCTCGCCTTCCTGTTCAATAGATACACAAACCTGAAGAAGCACTGCAGCCTTTATAAGGCCGCTTGTGACCCCAGATGGCCCCGGTGCCTTGCCTACTTTTATGCTCTTTAGTGCTTGCTCCACCAACTGTTCAGTCACTCCCCATATCGGCCCTTTAACTTTACCTTCCTCCTCTAGTTGGTACTCGTTTGTCTCGTTTAGCAAAGAAGAAAAGTATCTTCTCACTTTTCCACAACTTCCTCTTCTTTCACTTTAAGAGTTTCATTCTCATCCTTAACATATTTCGATCCTATAATATCCTTACCCTCTTTTTTCATCTGCTTTGCTATTTTGAACATCTTTGCTCTTCTTTCGTTTGACTGAAGAGATCATTCCAGTGTTTCCAGGCTTTATCCCTAGCAATCGCTACCATTCTTTTTGCCTGCTTATTTTTCTCTCTGTACTGCTTGTGCGCTTCCTTGGTTCCTCCACTTTTCCACCTCTTAAATGCTAATTTCTTTTCCCTAACTGTTAGCTGTATTTCCTCATTCCACCACCAAGTTTCTCTATCTCTCTGTCTCCTCCCTGTTGTCTCTCCACAGACTTCCCTTGCGGAATTAAACAATGCATTTGAAAAACTGGCATGACCAACATTTGCTCCTTCTATTCTATCACTCACTCTCTCTTCAAACATTCTCCTCGTGATAGGATCCTTTAGCTTCCAAGCTTTCATTTTTTTTCTCCCCTATTCCAAACCCTCTTTTTCCTTTCCTTAATCACTACCTCAGCCCACAACAATCTGTGCTGGGTCAAGCACGCCTCTCCTGGTATCACCTTGCAGTTCTTCAATTTCAATTCGCCGTGTCTTCTACACAACACAAAATCGATCTGACTTTCATTTCCCCCACTTTTGTATGTGATGAGATACTCCTAACTCTTTCGATAATAAAATGAATTTGTAATTCTCAGGTTATTCTCTTTCTCATTCCCAAAACTGAAACATCCCATCACATCCTCTCAAAACCATCACGCGTTGATCCAATGTGGCAGTTCATACCATCTGCCACCAACAAACGATCCTCCTAAGGGACATCATGTACATTATTTGATAGTTTCTCAAGAAACTCTCTTTTCTTCATCAGGCTTTCTCTGTTGTGGACCATATAACGAAAAAAACAGAATCTTCCTTCAACACACCATTGCAATTTTCATCATTCTATCATCTAATCTTTTAAGGCCACTCTCTACCCTAAATTTTGGTGGATAGTGAAGAAGTTGAAAGAAGTATTTGAGTTAGAAGAATTTTGAGGACAATCGCCAAACCGTCCCTCCAGACCATGCGAAAGTGTAACTTTGGTTATTAGGGGACGGTTAAAATATTAAATATATATTATATTATCAAATATTAACTCTAAAATTAATTTTCAAATTTCGCTAAAATTCCCTCAAACTCAAATTTCACATAAAAAACAACATTTACAAAATCTATCTCCTCCCCCAAATGTCATCCAAAAATTTTCAAAATATTCAGAGGCTTCCTTTTCATTCACTCTGTGATGTGATAATCGCTTTTCTCACATTTCAAAATAATGACGGAGATATCAAAAATATCACTAAAAGTAGCGAAGAAATGGTCTTAGGGTAGAGAGTGGCCTTAAGTTTCTTTTGCCAAGCCTCTCGAATAATAGAGTTTGTGGGATCTCTATGTTTTAAGTTTGATAATTTCCTAACCTCATGCCTTTGAAGTCTACATTCTTTGTCAAACCATTTTTTCTTCAGAACATTTGATAGACGACGTCTGCGGTGTTTAAAAGTTTTCCGTTTGCGGGAACGCTTGCTTGCTTCAAATAATATTGTTTGTACTTTTTGGACGGCAAGATCAATGTTATTCTGTGAATCTGCAAAATCTGAATTCAAAAATTCTATAACGAGATTTGGGCAGTCATTATTAAGGGCAGTTTGAAATAACTCGTAAGAGTCTTCATAACAAATGAATTTTGATGATAGTCGTTGATCTTGGTCCATAAAATAATTTGGTTGTGGTCTGATAAATGCGTTGAGGGTTTGACTATAAAAAATTCGAAACTATTAAAAAGACTTTGATCACAGATAATGTAATTCAAAGTACTGTCGCCATTTTTGCCGTTAAAAGTAAAGTTACCTAAAGAGTCGCCTTTTAAGCGGCCATTGATTATACGAATATCGAATTGCCTATATAAGTTTAAAACATTTTTGCCATGACGTCTTTTGGAAAAAACATTAACATCTTTTAAAAGATCTGAACAAAGAAAATTGTTACCAGTTCTAGCATTTAAGTCCCCTAAGAGCATGATCAAGCCTTTCGCTCGAAAATTTGATATGTCGTTTTCTAATTGATAAACATGCAAATCGATTGAAAAATGGCGTGAGTTTTCCGATGGCATATATGCTCCGCACAAAAAGAAATCTTTATCAGCTTCTATAACTGTTTTATCAATTTTACAACAAACAAAGTTTTTTGATTGTTTCTGCAAGGTTGCTTTAGATTTCAATTGTTTTGAAAAAAGAACCATTACTCCTCCAGAAATTCGACCTCTGTTTTATTTAACGTAGCTATTGTCTAATGAAGTAAAGTATTCGAAAATCAGAGTATCAACAGCTTTGTGAGTCCATTTCTCCGTTAATATTACGAAATCAAGTTTGTTTAAATTATTAAAAAATCACTAATCCCAAATTTATCCCCCAAAACACTGTCATTTAGACCATTAGTATTAGTGGTAGTAGTAGTAATGGTGATAATAGTAGTACTAGTAGTAGTAGTAGTAGTAGTAGTAGTAGTAGTAGTAGTAGTAGTAGTAGTAGTAAAAGTAGTAGTAGTAGTAGTAAAAGTAGTAGTAGTAGTAGTAGTAGAAGAAGAAGAAGCACTATTTTAGCATATTTTATACCTTTCTCTGGTCCTCTCCAATATGCTCATGGTAAGCACGAATTGTCCTCAATCCCGTAAATTCGCCTTGGGCTCCACTGGAAAACAACGAGCTAATTATTTGAACAAGTGTTAAATACTTGAAAGATTTCAGTCAATTAGATATCATCTACTCTCTTTTGATGACTGAGTAGAACTTTTAAAATCATACATAATTTTATCCAGTCTAAAAAAACTACTGTTTCTTCCTTTGAAAATTCGTGAGTCCAGTTTATCAGTATTTAAAATAAGCGACTCAAAACGTACTTAGCGTATATCAAAGTTCACTTTGTTCTTGAATAACTGAGCGCTCAAACTCGAGAGAGCAATTTAAATCCCAGAGCAGATAGGGTCACGATTAACATCAAAAACAATGCAAAGGTTTTTCAAATAAATGTTTTAACAGAAAGGCCTGTAAGAGTGTAACAAGTATTTTGAAGTATGCATACAAAGACTTTGTATGAAACTATCACGGCAATAAAAGAATTTAAAATCAAAGTTTGTGTATAAAGCTTCTAACATCCATAAATTCAAATACTTTCACATCCAAGGATACATTCAGATACTTCGACATAGATACTTTTTAAATGCTTTGAGATCCACATAGCTTTTAAAAACAGCTAGGAAATTTGTATTAAATTGAAACTAATGAGAACGAAGTTTATCACGACATTAGCTTAGCAATAAAGTTCTTAACAAAATACAAATGTATGTGCCACAAAATCATCCGACTACAAGTTGTTGTGTTCAGAAATCTCCTTTTTGATATTCAGTAACTGACAAGAAATATCTGTTTCTTTCCGACCACAAGGTCTCCAGTTCGATCCCGGCTCTGCGAGATTTGAATATTTGTATGACTTTCTTTTCCGCCTAAGCTAACTCATCTTTCCATCCTTCCGGGGTAGGTAAATGAGTACCATCTGGTCTGCGTCTGCTGGGAGCTAACCTGTGATGGATTAGTGTCCCATCCAGGAGGAGTCAAAGACTCTCATTTGCTTAACACTACAGAAACCGGAGAAAATCGCAAGCTCCATGGGTATATATTTAACAAGACCTATACCTGTTCGGTTGGAAACATATGGCGTCAAATCCGGTTATTTCACACAAGTCATGTTCTAGCTCCTTGTAAAGCTTAATGTAACCTTCTGCTTGTTCATCCGGGACAAAGGGATGGATATTGGCAAACTTGGGCCACGTGATTGGCTAAAAGAAAAAAAAGCTCATTAAATACTTTATGGCTCAAATGGTTGGGTTTCTCATGAAAATGTTAGACAATGAGTTATCCTGGGGATATGTGCTGTGTAAACGCCCACGAGAAGTACGCATGCGTACATGCGAAAAGGTTGTTTCTAACCCTGAAGACAACTTGGAATCGTTCACATGGAAGAGAAACAACTCTAGGACTATCCTTAACTAAATTCTATCAATTACCATAGATATTAAATGGGATGTTTGCTCAGCGCGAGATAAATTCGGGGACAGGGATAACCCTATCCCCACCCCTTTGAGAAAACTAGCCTCTTAAAACAAGCCATTAGCGAGTCTCACTTTCCGTATCCTGGAAATTTTTCTACTTTTTGTAAATAAATTTAATGTTCCAGGTAAGCCTACAGTCACTACTGTTGTAAGGGTAAACTACAAGTGAAGAAATCTGTGTCTCATTTTCTCAGAAGAAACGACAATCGAGTCCCTGTCAAATTTTAAAAATATGATAAGTAAAAGGAATATATCAGCTGTAATAGAGGGATGTGGGAGAGATTGTATTTTATGTTCAACGTAGTCTTATTGTACTACCACTATTAGTTTTTAAATAGTTTTAACCTTCAGCGGTATAATATATTTATATTCATAGTTTTAGCTTTAGTTTTATAGCAATCTTATTGTAAAATTATAATTTAGTGTATTTTAAATTTTAACTTATGTTTTATTTGTGTCCGCAATTAGTGCCGAAAGGCGCTAGAACGACTAGACACTCTAATAAAGGTTATGTATGTATGTATGTATTGACAACTGTAACACAAATTTAATGTTCCAGGTGAGCCTACAGTCACTACTGTTGTAAGGGCGAAACTGCAAGTAAAGAATCTGGGTCTCAGACATTGACAACTGTAACACAAATTTAATACTCCAGGTGAGTTAACAGCCACTGTTGTCAGGGCGAACTGCAAATGAAGAAATCTGGATCTCATGGCCAATTGTAAACACAAATCTTAAATCAGTCGAAAGAAGATGCGAATTTAAAGTCTTAAGATTGATAAGCTGATTTATTTTGTCAATTTAAATTCAGTCTTTTACGGTAAAGCCTTTAGTTGTTAAATAACCTTGTTAATACTTTAGGCTAATGCTGGCATTTTAGTAACAAAGTTTTTAGATCTCCTTTCTAGTAACCCTGTAAGGAAACTGTATGATTCATATCATTATACAAACCATCATCTCCGTTGTGCTGTTCAGCTTCATGGTACAGGAACCCTGAAAAGGTGACGAAAACTGAGCACGAACGTTCTTAAAAACATATGAAGTCCATAATAATCAAAATATTATTTATTTATCTACCTATCTACCTGTCTATCTATCTATCTATCTATCCATCTATCCATCCATCCATCCATCCGTCCGTCCGTCCGTCCGTCCATCCATCCATCCATCCATCCACCCACCCGTCCGTCCGTCCATCCAGCCATCCGTCCATGTATCTGTGTCCCTCCGTCCGTTTTTCTGTCTGTCTATATTGATAAAGACAGTGAGAAGATTCACCGTTTTGTTATCATACAGGTTTTGAAAAGTCAGGAAAGTTTTAGAAATTGAAACTGAATTTTCAAGGACCTGTAAAAAGTTTTGGAGTAAGCTATTTAAAAGCTAAAGAAAAATCTCGCCCTTGGTTAAAATTACCATTTTGGGTAATTATCAGTAAAAGCTTACATCACAAAACAATTTTTTCTCAAAACTAGAATTTTTGTTTTTGTACCTTAATCAGGAACTGTATTGTAATGATTAGTAAAAAAGGATTAAAAAGTTGACACTGGCTAAAAATATATATATTTGGACGTTTCGGCTTGTACTGTTGCCTTCTTCAGCAAAGATGGAAAAATGCAAAATGAAAAAACGTGGGAATGGTTCTTGAATCTTGTAATACAGAGTGTTACTCGTTCAAGCGTTTTGCATTTTTCCATCTTTGCTGAAGAAAGCAACAATAGCTGAAACGTCC
>JANCMA020519758.1:0-10358 GCA_024336925.2 Zoanthus solanderi | reverse complement strand
TAGTAGTAGTAGTAGTAGTAGTAGTAGTAGTAGTAGTAGTAGTAGTAGTAGTAGTAGTAGTAGTAGTAGTAGTGGTAATATAAGCTCTATGATAACGACACGAACATCAGCACCATAAAAGGAACTAATTACAAACTAAAGGTTTGTAAACATGTTCCAAAGAAAGATGACCGTACCTTGGTAAGTGATTACCGCCAATTATTCCTTCCCATTTTTGTGTAAAACTTTTGTGTTTGGCTATGAGTTCGGTTATCACCGCAGCTGGACAGTCTTCACCTGAGAATACGAAAAAGATAAAATACAGTTACGAAAGTACAGCTACTGAGCTCAAACAAGGAGGCAGTGTGGCCCTGTAAATGCAGAAAACCCGGGTTCAAATACCCGACTCGGATTGCTGAATAGATTTGTCCTCGCTGATCCCAGAGTCACATTCACCACACACGGTAAATAGCCAACTGGTTTGCCTCCTAATGGGGAAGGGGATTTTATCATGAAGCATTAGATACGTTTGTATGGATTTTGAACCATGTTTCAAGGTCCATATCCTGGTTTCTGTTTACCCATTAAAAGCATCAAATTTGGTCAAATGACAACTCTCAACGTGATCTTTCATGTGATGGTGTCATGCAGGTTATCGATTGGTTAAACTTTGAAAAAACTCGCTTCAGTTGCCTGGGCAAAAAGTTATCTTGAGAAAATGAAAATACTGCTAAGCCTTAGATACAAACATAAAAATCTACCAAATACCATTGCTTTACTGACCACTACTTTTTTACACCACATAAATTGATTGCTTTCATAATAGCTTGCAAATATTTATCAACTGACCAATTGCATAAAAATGTCCGGCCGGACAGTTATTTTTCGGGAAGAAAATTAGTGAAATATTGAGCTCAAATAAACACTAAATAATAAAGTCATGTCTTGTGAGGAAAACAAATTTCGTAACAGGGATGTTAATACCGGTTTTCAGACCCAAACAACTTGTCCATCTTCATGCATTGTTTCATGAGTTTCCACACAGTTTCCTTCATCATTTTTATCGTTTGGCCGCCTACGTTGCTCTAAGCTTCAAGGTCGGACTTCATATATATTATAAGAATGAGACTCGGAGTTTTCACTCCCATTAAATCCCAGAAGTCAGATTCAAGATCACCCGAGGAGAAACACTCTTTTCATCTCCATTTGTCATGATGAAAATCAAGATTCTTACACAAGTGTGACGTCATGAAACCTCGCGGAGCAAAGCGTGACATTTCTTCAACATTTCGTTACTATTCCAGGTTTTATCAATCACAGTCCCATAAAAAGTTGATCTTGAGAAAAGTATTAACACTGTTTTCTATCATGCTTAAGGCATTTCTTCCTTAAATGTTGTGTTTAACCCGAGACCTGCCATTTAAATTAGAATAAAAATTGTTTTGTAATGTTAGTGATCAAAGTAGCCACTTCTAAATTACCTTAAGTGAGATTTACAATATATGTTTGTAGAGTTAATCTTATAAGTAGTTTCCATTATTGCTATTATTCACACAAAGGCAGGAAAAGCGTGAATGTTTTGATTTTAAAACCTACACTGATATGCCAACTTTTTGCTAATAACTGTGGGCAAATGACGCGCCCAATCCGTCGGTGGGAACACGATGAAGTTCGGCGTTGCAGAGGGAAATGCCAAAGGTTTTTTAATTTAGAGCCCAGGCTATTGCATTATCAAACAACCAGCGGTATTTAGCTGCTGCTGAACATTTAAAACGGCATTTGTAGCAAAAGTTGATAGATTTTTGTACTGAAAACTTTACGGCAGCATCATGTATCAGCTAAGCTAATAGTAATTAATTGAGGAGAACCTTGCTCACGCACAGTGGATTTATCTTAACGTTTAGACTACTCAGCTTCACCTGAAAAGAAATATTTTGCGACAGCAAATTTTCTCACCTGCTTCACCACATTCATCAAATGCGTCCACGATATCTAAAAAACACTCAGTCAAGGAAAACCCTATTAAACTCCGTACATAATATCAATCAATCAATCAATCAATCTAATTTTGATCCAGGTTTATCCCCGTAAACGGGGGGTGGCCGGATTTACCCCATTCTAACAGCAATCTCTCCAATTCCCACACTCCATCTCGCTCGATTCATGGCATCCTTCTTCTCCAAACCAGCAGTCTTGCTCTCCTTCTCCACTTGCGTCTTGCGTACATAATAGTTAACATTAATTCCTAAAGTCAGTTCTAGTTCCCTAGAAAAGAATGCATTCGCATCAATCGTTTTACACCTTTGAGAGGAACTGACAGACCTAATACAATGGATCTGCTCCTACTAGCCGTGGCTTCATTGAATGCTCAGTTGGTGACAGGGCTGCTGCGGTAAAAGCCTGAATGTTTTAGTCTTCGCCTTTTAGAAAGATATCTCATAAAATCATTGCTTATTGACCGCATAGCAAACTTATACACAACAACACTTGTTAAATAATTCGAGGGGCATTAAAATACCAACTTACTACAATCGAACAGCTCTAAACATTGCTCAGGTGATAAAGTATTTTATCATTATTGCAGAGGCTATTAGTTCCCCTATATCTGACCTGTTCCCAACCGCTCCGGCTTTATAGCTCAGTTGATAAAGCACTGTATCTTAAATGCAGAGGTTACTAGTCACACTAAATTACCTGCTCCCAACAGCTGCGGTTTCATTGCTCAGTTGTTAAAGCACTGTATCATTATTGCACAGGTTACTAGCACCACTACAACTGCTATGCTCACAACAGCTGCAGCTTAACAGCTCAGTTTGAAAAAGCACCGTCACTGTAGCAGAGGTTACTAGTTCCATTACAACTGAACTGCTCACAACAGCTGCAACTGGATAGCTCAGTTTGTAAAAGCACTGTAACACTGTTGCAGAGGTTACTAGTTCCACTACAACTGACCTACTCAATAACAGCTTGGGCTTAATAGCTAATAAAGAACTGCATTAGAATCGCAGCAGTGACATGTTTGAATCCACTGAAACCTGACTGTTTTAAAGCTTCTTGTTCCCCATTAATTAAATATTGCGTACTCAACTGCGCTGATAGTTTCCGAAGGTCCTACTCTAATCACATCTTTGACACTGCGACTACTAGTAATGAGATTATCACAACTAAATTAAAAAGCAAATATGGAACATCACCATCATCACCTGACCATTGTCATTACTAAGGATACAGCGTAAACCATGGATATCTGTAATCAGTCCGTCTTTGGATATTCCACCTCCAAGTTCCTTAGCTCCCTGCAGCCGCAAGAGAATGTGAGTTTAAGTGTATTCTACAGAATACTTGGACAAAAATAAAAAATGACAATTCTTTCTGTTTGTTTAAATTAAAGGTGTAACTGTTTATTCAAAGAAGCAGTTTTGAACACCATTTGAAAGCGAGTATAATTAGAACTGTATTGACTACAGAATACTTGGACAAGAATTAAAGACGACAACTCGTTTTTGTTTGTTTAGTAACACTTTCAGTTCCAGTTGTATTGTTAAATTCTCCCAAATTGAGCCCATACTTTTCAGTGAACAAGTTTGAGAGAATTTTACTTTTTATCTTCCGTAATTTGCTTTGTTTGATCACCTCTCATTTTCTCATTGCCAAATGTCGTATTTTGTATGTGTCATGTAATGAAAGTTGGGTGTTCATAACTGACTGGGACTGAAAGCGTTAAATTTGTAACTGTTTATTCCAAAAAGCAAAGGTTTGAACGCCAGTCGAGCAAGCGAATTTAATTGGATCTTTATTAACAATATTATTTTTAACGGGGTTAATTTCGATAACTGTCTTTTATTATTACACGAACTCAAGCCCGAAATCATGGCATTCTTGGCGGTGGTGAAGTCATCCGTGACTTTGGTGACGTCATTTTTTGTGGCGCAGCCCAGGGCCCGAAATTATTTTTTGAGATAGAAAGTCCCTTAGACAACAGCTCTAGATCAATCAATCAAAAATTGGTGTCCAATTCACCGCCAACCAAATAGCATCAGGAGTAGAAGCTGCATTTGTTCAGTCAAATGTCGGAACAAAGTATTCTTTTCACGGCAGGAAGTTATTTTTAAAGAGCCTAAAAACACCAGCGGCAAACTATAATACAATGAATATCATTACGATCAACTGTATTTCAATTGTCGAAACAGCAGCCGAAAAGTGCAATGTCATTTACTAAGTGTTCTTTTGTGTATCACGATTCGAAAATTTCTGGGTATAATAAATAAATAAATAAATAAATACAATATTTATATAGCGCTTAAGCTAAAGATCTAAGCGCTTTACAAATAAATACAGGTTTGAACAGCTGAGGGTCTTAGAAAGTCCGCTTAAGCGGCTCACATGTTATGGCGCAATTCGGCAGCTGATAAGAAGTGCCCTCAGGACAACACCGGGATCACTACCCTACTCTTTGCGAGAAGTGTGTGGGTTCCTTAAGTCCCTCGACAGAGAGATCGAGACCGGGCCTACGGCTTAACGTCCTTATCCGAAAAGACGTGAAGGTCTAACCATTTCCAGATGTTAGAGCAAAGGCAGCACCTTCTCAATTATTTTAAGACTCTGAGTATTGGTCCTGCCGGGAATCGAACCCGAGCCTCCCGTACAGCAGAGTGGCGCCTTACCAACTGGGCTAACCAGGCGGCGGTTTTGCTACAAAATAAGCAACAAGTGCCTGTGAAAAATTAAAGGAAATCACATGCTGTTTCCTAAAAGATGATAACAATATTCCAGGAGTTCTCCAGGGTAAATATATTATTTTCCACGACCCAACCTCAAATTTTCTCTTGGCAAAAACAAAACGATATCAAGTAATTTCTGCCAAGTACGAGCAACTGAAATTGAGTCTACATAAATACGAAAAGTACAATCATGAGTCAAGTGCTTCTGCTGGTTCTGGTTTGCATATAAAAAATTTTCCACAAAATTCAAGGAGTTTTGCAAGTAGTACAGGGAAATGATCTGTTTTCCAGGAGTTTTCCAGGCCCTGAAAGAATATTTCAAAATTCCAGGAGTTTTCCAGGAGTTTAGGGTAATCATTTGTTTTTCTATGGGTTTTCCAGGGCCCTGAAAGAACGTTTCAAAATTCCAGGAGTTTTCCATTTGTTTTTCTGGGAGTATTCCAGGGCCCTGAAAGAATATTTCCAATTCCAGGAGTTTTCCAGGAGTTTAGGGTAATCATTTGTTTTTCTAGGAGTTTTCCAGGGCCCTGAAAGAATATTTCAAAATTCCAGGAGTTTTCCAGGAGTTTAGGGTAATCATTTGTTTTTCTAGGAGTTTTCCAGGCCCTGAAAGAATATTTCAAAATTCCAGGAGTTTTCCAGGAGTTTAAAGTAATCATTTGTTTTTCTAGGGGTTTTCCAGGGCCCTGAAAGAACGTTTCAAAATTCCAGGAGTTTTCCAGGAATTCCAGGAGTAGTGAGCACCATGAAATCATCTACTTCTTCATTTAGAAAAAAGAAATCCCCTTGGAAGATTGGAAGAATCTTCAACTTCAACTTCAACTTCAACTTTCCTTTATTTGTACCTTTAGTAGCTATTTAAAATTACAATTTTTTTTGTTAATATTTGTTCTTTGTAGTATTTTACGTGACGAGAATGGATGTACCGGTACCTGATAATTTTCAGTACGGGCCCCCTAGAATGGCAGTGCCAATCAAGCTAGGGTGCGCTTATCTATTTAAAATTTTATAGTTTGTGATCAAATATAAAAATGACAAAAACAAATTATTTCGGCTGGATCGTTGAGTCAGTTAAAAAAACGTACAAAAAAAGAAAACTAAAAAAAAAAACACAGATAAGGAAAAAGAAAGGAAGAACACGGCATTATATTAGTATGGCAGATGAGTTAGTAAAATCTGTTAATACGTAGCAAGCTTGTCAGCTATCAGTTTTCTTTTTAATTTGTTACGTGTCATCAGTTTGTCGTTTTTGGCTATTTTCTTAGGTCGTCAGATGGACAACCGTATTCCAAAATCCAGTCGTAACGACTGGATGACTGTAATTTCGGACCTTGCAGCCACAAACAAGGAGGGTGGGGTTGTTAAAAAATAGTAATTTAAATTTAAATTCCTCACCTTTTTGTCGCTCTTTTTTGCAGTTTCAGGTTTCCCCTTTGAATCCTTTTTGCCTCCCTTCCTTGCTTCAGTCTTGCTGTCAGATCCTATGAGGTTTAACAGTAATACACTCATTTTTTATTAAGAACAAACTTAATAAGAACATTGAGGCTGAAATCGCACGAAAAATAAGAACATAAGGAAAATCTGAGGCTGAAATTTTTGTTTAAAAAAAAAAAAAATGAAAAATAAAAAAATAAATGGAATAAATAACAAATGAAAGGAATATGCACAGCAACAAACAAGCATCAGACCGCGAAGACAGTGTAATGCTAACGAGGTAATATGATCCATGTTCTGCAAACCTCACCCATTCAAATTAAAGTCGCTCAATGAGCGCATACTTTGGCGCGTTGAAATTGTCTGTAAAAATTGTTACAATAGATGTCTAACAGGAATTTCGGAACGATTTAATTACCTGGGGTCAGTATATATAAAGATCATTCGAAGCGTTTACTTGACTATTTGATTGAATTTAGCTCAAGAGAAATAAATATATGTCAATTTTTAATGAATTGAAGTTTTGATTTAAGTAATTATTATTCGTTTAGCAAAACAAGTAGCTATTATTTCCGATTATTTCCACAATCAACGGCGCGTTACGTGACTTGCTGGGATTCCTGTGTCCCTTAAGACGCGTAGCCTGTTACCGAGTGTTACCGAGTGTTACAGACTTCACAACCAAGCAAGCAAGTAATCACGCCACGACATTACTTTGGCCACCGCTTCTAGCGGGCGCCAAAGTAAAAAGTCTAAGTCAGAGCTGGATTGCTCGAGGGCTGGATAGCGTAACTCTGGGTTAGACAAATATTCAAGCAGCAACTGAGATTTATGATTCTTTTAAAATACTGTTGTGATTTTTACAAGGAAAAAAAAACTTGTGAATCCCAAAATTATAAGGTTGCGCTAAATCTCGGCCCACAGCCACGTACACTAGCGAGACCCCGGGCTCGAGCCCGGGTCATAAAGTTGGGAGGTATGAGTACTAACCATAGGCACGAATTTCATCATTTTCGCAATTTAAGACTAGAAAAGACAAATATACAGCAGGTTTCTTGGATACTTAGCCATGAACCATGGGATATTTTTCTTTGCAAGACGAAAGTTTTACTTGTGTAGAGATTGGAATGCTCACGTGACTAAGGAACATTCCCTAAAATATTTGACATTTTGACAGTGTTACATTATTTTTGAAAATTCAAATGACCAGCGGGTATTATATACCTCTATTTACAAAATGCTCAACCTGTAAGCAGTCAAGAAACTACCTACTCATGAGAATGACGCTGAACTTTCAAACAGGTTCATGGATTTCTTTTGTGATAAGGTTCAGACTATTCGCGATGGCTTTCCAGGTACTACTGGAATACTGTGTGGCGAAGATATCCATGCTCTCTGTGAGGGCGATGGACCTTCTAAACTCTCTGAGTTTGCTCCTACATGTGACGGAGCTTTCCTCTCTTGTGAAATCTATGGCCCTGAAGTCATGCATTTTGGAGCCCCTTCCTGGATCTTTGATGAAGGACTGTATTGAGGTGTTATTGCCTGCTATTAAGAAAGTTATCATACTTTCCCTTTCAAGTACCACTGTTCCTTTGGCCTTCAAGGAGGCTATGCTTAACCCAATTATAAAGAAAGATAATCTTGATCATGAGATTTTTAAGAATTTTAGACCAATCTCCAACTTAAGATTCATTTCAAGGCCACTGAGAAGGTTGTTGCTGTGAGGTTGACTAGTCATGTTGAAAATGAGAATCTAAATGAGGTCTTCCAATCAGTTTATAAGAGTGGTTATAGCACAGAGACGGCATTGACTCGAATACAAAATGATATTCTTCGTACTATTGATGATGGTCGGTGTGCTGCTCTGGTGTTGCTTGACCTTTCGGCGGCTTTTGACACGGTTGACCACAACTTATTGCTAGCTCGCCTTGAGCAGCGCTTCCATATTACTGGCAAGGCTTTGTCGTGGCTGAAATCATATTTGTTGGGCAGAACCCAATTTGTAAGGATCTCTAATGAGCGCTCAGCAAGCAGGGAGCCCCCTTGTGGTGTCCCTCAAGGTTCCGTGTTGTGACCCATTTTATACTCCATGTACACTGCGCCTTTAGCTGATGTTATCAGACAGCATGGCATGAACTGCTATGCTGATGACACTCAGGTTTACATGTCCTTTAATCCACAGGCGGTGGATGAGCAAGCCTCCGCAAAGGCCTCTATTGAAGCATGTATCTGTGGTGTAAAAAAATGGATGACTGCTAACAAGCTACTCTTAAATAGCAACAAAACTGAATTTCTTGTGCTCAATGGTTGCCATCGCCTACAACCAAATATAGATTCGACCCAGATTGGTCATGACATTATACATGCATCGAAATCAGCCAAAACTATTGGTGTCTGGTTGGATAGCACATTGTCTATGGACAAACAGATTAGTACCATGTGTAAATCGGCTTTCTTTCACTTGCACAATATCGCAAAAATTAGAAAATACATGCATTTAGCTCCAACATTGTGAAATTTAACTACATGTATGCATTCGTGACGGCGAAGGTAGATTACTGTAACTCACTTTTATGTGGCCTAAAAAAAGAGCAGATTCAAAACTTCAGTATGTACAGAATTCTGCTGCACGGCTATGACAGAAACACTTTTCGAGCTTTCCTAAATAATGGTATTTGAGGTTATTGTTTTAGTAAAATGTTAAATTGTGAAGCAGCCCGTTAAATACAGTGTTGGTGCTTTTTCCACCTGCGTGTGACCGCAAGGAGGGCAGAGACGCCGATGACAAAGAGCAATAGCAAATACAATAACTGCACGTAGGAATGCATCGGGCTGAGCACCTATATACACGTATATTATTACATTGTCGCTAAAATTAGAACGTGAAATAAAAGACCAGTTTTTGAGTTCTCAGGATTGCAAGGACGTAAGAACAGATACATTCTTAGTATTTGTTTAGCTTCATAAAAAAACATTTAATCGCTTTCTGCTCATAATATTGAAGAAGAGAAATAAAAACTCTTATGAATCCGCACAAAGAAGTAAAGAGTAAGCCTGAAATGCCATTTTCTCTGAAAAATGTCCCTTTTATAAATTCAAACCAAAAACGCAGTTCTCAATCCAGTCCTCTCACGCTCATTAGATACCCATCGTGGAGAAACTTTCAGGTGCTTTTAAAAGCTCTGTGTTGTCTACCCAAGCGGAATTCCTCTAACAACAAAGGAAGGAGATAGACAGCTTAAGGAATGAAGTGGGAGACGGGAAGGTCAAAATTAAACTAATTAATGAACACAAAAGTTGCACATCGGAATGTTCCGAGCTGACCATCTCTTGGTTTTGAGATAACGTATGAGGCAGATTTTGTGCTAACACACATAAATGGCAAAAATCCCAACCCGCTACAGCGGTTTGGGAACACTACGTTTCTATAGTATATACTAGGGCCTCGACCCGCTACAACCCGCTAAACTCGTTGTTGAGGCCCTAGTATATATATATATATATATATACTATAGAAACTTAATGATTTCAACCAAGTGTAGCGGGTTGAGACTCAACCCGTTGTAACGTGTTGGCTTATAGCGGATTGATCAACCCTTTGTAGCGGGTTGGCTTATAGCGGGTTGAGGCTCAACCCGTTGTAGTTGGTTGGCTTATAGCGGGTTGATCAACCTGTTGTAGCGTGTTGAGGCCCTAATATATACTATAGAAACTTAGTTTTCCCAAGGGTTAGTAATTTTACCATTTTCAAACTCATAATTCGAGATAGAAAATGGATCAATTAGCTAAACAGCAAAAAAACAAGCGTTCTTAATGGCTAATATGCTGTCCAGTTTCGTCACCAGGAGATTCCTCGCATAGAAACAATTATTTTACAAATTATCTAAATTTAGTTTTGGGGAGACATTTACCAAGCTGCATAATTTGAAGGGGGGAGGGGGTAGGGGGAGGGGGTAGGGGGAGGGAAGAACTTGTGTCCTACGTCGTCACTTTTATTTATTGACAATGATTGACGTTAAAGTTGTCACTCTTCCGAAATATAATAGATATCTGAACAGACATAACTAGAATGCTGCTGAAAAAAAATAGCAAAACAGATACTAAATCGTAGAAATTCTTATTTTTCGGCCATTTTAACTTTAGCAAAAATAACACACAAACTGCGGTTATAAACATAACGAGACAACGCATGTTGTAAAAACTTTCATTTATAAACTTGAC
>JANCMA020519650.1:0-20194 GCA_024336925.2 Zoanthus solanderi | reverse complement strand
TCGCCAGCCAAAATCTAGCGAAAAAAATTGAAAGTTACGTAAATATGTAAATATCTAGCCAAGACAAAGAGACCGGAAATTGCTCTCTGTTACAAAAAGGTGTTGTCATGATAATTGTTTTGCCCACGAAAATGGCATCCAGGGTAGCGTTTTGAATACTTATTTATCGTGAACGAAGGCACACGTAAAGGCAAAAACAATAAGGCTTCTCTTTTAGTTTTAAAAAGCTCGTCAAAGTTCCACCAGAAAGCGTTGATTTAGTGAAAATGTAAAACTGTGCCATTTGTTCAATCACGCTGTGACCTGTTTATGCACCATTGCCATTGGCTGCATATTTAAACCTTTCAATACTAGGCAGTTTATCAGCGTCTCAATTCTCTTTACATAGCTCATACAAAATGATACAGCTGGAAATGAGAATTAAGGACTTCACTGGGTTAAGTATTTTGTACAAGATAAAAGGCAAAATTCTCCCAAATTGCTCGTATAAAAAGTATAGAATTTAGTTGGAAGAATTTAGCAATATGTCATGACGCGTTTAGGGGTTTAGACAACAGAATACAATGTACAAAACAGTGAAATTTAATTTTCAAACGTGTTTCGTTGCGGTCTATTAGCTGTAGCCGTTCGAGCAAACAAATAACAGCTCTAACGTTATCAAATACATAAATGTCCTGGAGAAATACGCACCTTTTATATTTCCAATTTCATTACTAGCCGTAATACTTTGCGTTCGTAATTGCACTTACGTGAGAATAAATCAAAATAGCTATCGTTCAAACAATTTTTATGCACTGATCGATGTTTAGACAAGACAAGACAAGACTTTAATGGCTCCTTATACTACCTCGGTACATCGGAATAGTGCCAGAAAAGTTCAATATTAATTTTGATTAGAAATAATTAACCCTAATTAAGCGAAAGGTCTATGTGAGAGTATTTCACATTTTGTTACATTCACTTATGAATTTTGCGGGGGAAGGAATAAGGGGGGATGGGAAAGGGGAAGGGGGGGGGGGTGCGTTGAAAAAATTTGAGTGACAAATTTGAGTCTCCAGTTACCTGCCATTCCAAACATGTTTGAACAGTATTTGGAAACCTAGTAATACGACCACCTACAGACCAAAATAAAGATGTGGTATTAACGGGGTGATTTATCACCGGAAGTGGGGCGTATTTCACAGCTGGCGTGTTTAAAATGACGTTCATGTCGAGCGTAACCTTCAAGCAACTGCCCTCATGCATTAATATCGCATTCGGGTAATAAAATACACTTTAACTCAAACAGAACTATTTTACTGGGTTGCCTGCGGTAACCAATTTAAAAACGGGACTGTTTTTTTCCTGTTTACTCCTGTTAGAAAAATGCATTCTTGCACAAGACTGCCTATATAAGGGATTAACAATTACATCACCCGTTCTGTGATTTCCTCGGCATCGACTTTGACAAAAGCTATTGAGACAGAACAAACCGAAACGATCTGTTGCGATGTGATTAAGATCGACTAGAAGCGGGAGGCTGAATATAAAAAGCAAGCTGGAATATTAATGCGTGTGGGATGGGTCTTATGAAGCAATATCACTATAAAGACACATTTTCTTTTTAAAAGACGGTTATAATAATACTGTTTATTAAAGGAAAGGTCGCCTTTACGGGGTGTTATTTGAAAGAAAATTAAAATGCCATTTTTCGCACCAAAATTGCTTTCGTAAAAAGAAGGTGGTTTTATTAAGATGGCGAGGTTTCACTGTATATATAGATACGTCACTACATCTTTTTTCCCTATTAGTACCTAACATTATTAGATATTTGGAATAATAATAGTGATGATGATGAAAATGATGATGATGATGGTGATAATGAAGAAGAAGAAGAAGAAGATGATGATGATGATGAAAGTGATGATGATTATGATGATGATGAAGAAGATGATGATGATGATGATGATGAAAGTGATGATGATGATGATGATGATGACGATGATGAAAGTGATGATGGTGATGGTTATTGTGATAATTAAAATGATGATGATGATGAAAGTGATGATGATGATGAAAGTGATGATGATGATGATGAAAGTGATGATAATGATGAAATTGATGATGATAATAATGATGAAAGTGATGATAATGATGAAAGTGATGATGGTGATGAAAGTGATGATAATAATGAAAGTGATGATGGTGATGAAAGTGATGATAATGATGAAAGTGATGATGATGATGAAAGTGATGATGATGGTGATGATGAAAGTGATGATGATGATGATGATGAAAGTGATGATAATGATAAAAGTGATGATGATGAAAATGATGATGATTAAAGTGATGATGATGAAAGTGATGATGATAAAAGTAATGGTGATTATGAAAGTGATGACGATGATGATTAAAGTGTTGCATAATGCTGCTGCTGATGATGATGATGAAGTTATGATAAAAATTATCATGTGGTGCTGAAAATGAGGATGTCAATGATAATGGCGGTAGTGTTCGTGGTGATGCTAATGACATACAAACTGCAACATGGAACTGCTAACTGCAACACCCTGAAAAATGCATTGTGGGTAATGTTGTGTGTTGTCATTCGGTTAGGTGCGAACGCTGATGCAGGAGATTGAGAATCTCAAGAGACAGAAGATCAAACTCGAGGAACTTCTGAGAGAATCCAAAGGCGAATCAAAGAGGTAAGAGACAGTTTAAAAACGTAGCAGTGGCTCTAACAAAAAGAAGATATTTCTGTTATTTATCTTTCATTTCTTATCAAGGAGTTGAAGCCCTATAAAGTGACCACTCGGCTTGTTCCTCGTGAAGAGTAGAAATGATTGGTGTAACTCATTTTAACTTTTGAACCAGTTGATCAAACCCTATAAAGTGACTATTCGTTTTGTTTCTCTTGAAGAGTACAAATGATTGGTGTAACTCATTCTAACTATTGAACAAGTTGATCAAACCCTATAGAGTGACCATTCATTTTGTTTGTCTTGAAGAGTAGAAATGATTGGTGTTATTTATTTTAGATTTTCTACCAGCTGCTTAGAAGTTTTAAAGGGTCCATTCAATCTGCTGGTCTTGAATATTCAAATTCTTGTATTTCCAGGTATCAAGATGAGTTGATGTCTGTGAAACGAAAGCTCTTAGAGAAGGAAACCGAGAACGAAACTCTCCTACGTGAACTGTCGTCAAAGAATAACATCATTGCAACTCTCAAATCTGAGAAGCAGGCACTCCAGCGTGAGATTGAAACTATTCGCCATGAAATGATTGTCAGCTCAGAGGTAAAGATTCCTTTAAATGCTTGAAAATATCCCTTTTCTAGATAAAACAAGTTTTACGTACTATGGGCAAACTGCTAGATCATTAAGCACAAGGAAAACAGAACACCAGGGATCGGTCAGTAAAAATAATAATGCCTCGAAAATTGCGCAACATACTAACACTACTAAACACAACATCGATTTCAAAAATCTAAAAATTATGGCATGTGAGACAGACTTAGAAAGACGCCTTTTCTTAGAAGCGTGGTATTCCATAGAGGACCCAAATTCTGGAAATGACCATATCAGCGTGCCTGACATCTACAAGTCATTGTATAAACAATAGGCTTTGTTTCTACTATACATACCACATGCAGATTTGCGTTAGAACTTTTAATTATCTACTAATGAAGAGACAAGTAAAGTTTGAAACGTTTAGAGATTTTTATTTAATATACTTTAATCAGAGTCAAACAACTTTTATCAATTTCATCATGCCTGATTACGATTTTGAAGATTTTTTTAGATAAAACAAGTGTTTATGATCACCGCGCTAAGTGTAAGAAACTGACGTTTCGATCGTTAACCTTTCGTCTTATCAACTGGCTACTTGTTAAACGTCATTAGTAGTACTAAAACATTGAGTTGCTAACCTTGTCTCAGAAGGAGCAGGAGTAGCGCAGTCTGTAAATGCAGTGCTTATTACGTCAGAAGTTTCCAGCTTGATTCTCAACAATCGAAACTTAATCTCTGATCAGTGTAGTACTCATCTTTAAATAATCGTAAATGTGACCCTGATATGAGAGAGGTTTGCTCTGCAATTTTCCGTGCACTGATACAACCTTTATAGGTAAACAGAAAATTTCATGTTAAATTTAAGTGTCTTTTTTTTTCATATAAAAATAAAAAGAAGACCGATTGGAAAGTACACAGTCCTTTTGAGACCTTAAAAAGCAAGAAATATTTCAGACTGTAAAGATTTCTACAAAACCCTCCTACATTTTCAAAACTTAGGCAAGTGTTAAGTGTAGTAATAAACGTTATAACGTAGTAGTAATAAAAATCAACCAATTGTTGTAACCAGGTGACCGTAGAACACAGCGCACCAGAAGATGATGAACTTCTCTTTGCACGTGAAGAGATCAGTAACTATGAGGCGAGTCTAAAGAGCGCACACGATGAGCGAGAGGGACTTCAGGAAGAGATCCTCAACTTGCAAAGCAAGCTTTCGCGTCTCCAGAGTGATTACGACAAAGCTGTCCGTGACCTGAACGCAACAAAAAAGGAATGTGACCTTAAAGTTAGAAAGTATGAGGCTCAGCTTGAAAACGCTCAGAAACAGCGCGAAGATCTTAAGCGTCAGTTGGAGCGGCTGCGAGATGACCTGAAGAAGAGCAAAGAGTCTATTAGTGACTATCAGAAGAAGGCGTTGGAAAACAAGAAAGTGGCTGATCGTCTCCGGGAAGATATGGCTGGCAAGGATAAGATCATCCGAAACTACGAAAAGAAAAACGGGGATCTTGAAGATCGTATCGAGCAGCTGAAGCAGGATTTGTCACAAGCGCAGATGAAGGCCGAGATCGAGACCAAGCAACGCCTCAACATGGAACGTGATCTCCGCAATTCGGATAAACGGGTAGCAGAACTCGAGGCTCAGGTGGATAGCATGAGACAAGAGAACGAGGAGCTCCAAAGAGAATACAGCGTGGTGTCAAGCAAGCTGGTCAATTTGGAGGGACAATACAACAAAGCGAGTAACCGAGTGAAGGAGCTAGAGAATGAAATCGCGCGCTACCGCAACAAGATCAATGACCTAGAAAGTAACATGGAATCAGTTTCTGTAAAGAACGTGCAGCTGCAAAGTTCATATGACTCATCAATCTCAGAGCTAGACGGTCTACGTGGTAAACTGGGTGGAACTCATGGCAAGCTGAATGATCTAGAGTCGTTGTACGACATAGCAGTAAAGGAGAGAGACGACCTTAAGCACAACATCGCTCCACTTGAGAAGAAGATTGCAGATTTGAGAGCGGCCTTGGAAAAGAGTGAAAACAACCGAGATGACCTCGAGCGACAGGTTGATTCGCTGAGGAGTAAGAATGCTAGTTTAGAAGCACAACTCGAGGCTGCTATCAAAGCAAAGAATCAGCTGAAGTCAGATCTCGATGTGGAAAAGGATAAAGTTAGTCAGCTGAAGAAAGAAATCAACATGCTGCAAACATCTTTGGCTGATGCCCAACGAAACGCAGATAAACTGAAAAACGACAACAACAGAAAGCAAAAGACTATTGACGACTTAAGAAACCAAATCAAGAACTTAGAAGACAAAATAGACGAGCAACAAAACGAAGTTAGAGAAGTAAATACAAAGAATGAAATACTTGAAGACCAAAAGAAGCAGATTCAAGACGAACTATTAGATGCGAACAGGATAAACGAAGATTTGGCAGAAGACCTACGACAGGCAGAAGATGATAAGAATCTAGTCAATGAAGATCTTTTGAAAGCTCAAGATGCAAACTCCGAGCTAGAGTCTGCATATGAAGTTTGTGACAAGGAAAAGCGCGACTTCGAGAAGGACGTGCTAGCTTTGCAAGACAAAGTGGCTCGTCTTGAAGCCGAGCTACAAGACGCAAAAAACCGAAACTCTGTCCTAGAAGAAGATGCCAAAAACCACGATTCAATCGTAAAGAAGTTGCAAGACGAAATTGACCGACTAAAAAGCCAGATCTCTGAGCTTAAACGTATCAACGATAATTCTCGACGACAAATTATCGATAAAGACAGCACAATTGAGACACTGAAAAACAGAGTAAGCGACTTAGAAAATGAAATAGATGAAATAAGATCGGAGTTGGTTCACATCAAGTCGTTGCTTGAGGCGTCTGAAGAAGAAAACAAGAAGCTGAGACTAGAGTTGAACAACAAAGAGGACGACCGTAATCGTATGATCTCAGAACTTGAAATAACAGTACAGAGAAATCAAGATCTTGAGAGTGAGTGCGCTATTGTTGTTCAAAAGGTCGACACAGTTCAGACTAGTTACAATGACTTTATGGATGGAAATATTGGTAAGGACATTCAACTTGAGGCCGAGCGTGACAAAAATGAGAAATTGGAGAGAGATTTGCAGAATCTAACAGCAAGGATCAAGATGCTGGAGGACAGAGATGAATCACGACAAAAGGAGCTTGATCGCTTGAAGGCCGAGTTGGAAGCAGATGAGGAGAGAATCGAACAACTTTTGAAGGACATACAGAATCTTGAAGGTGAAAAAGATGATGTGAACCGCAATCTCCTAGTAGCTGAGGCAAGAGTTAACGAACTCGAGAATGACTTGGAAAATGCAGTAAATGACAAAGAGACAGCAGAAGAGAACCTTCACGATCTATTGTCTAAGATCAACAAGCTAGAAAACCAGGTCGATACTTTACGCAAGCAAAACAATCAACTAAAGGAACAACTCATGGATGCAAACAACAAAATAGTGCAAGGTAAGGAAACCATTGCTGCCCTGGAAGGAAAAGTCAATCAGCAACAAAAGTCTAATGACGCTTTGAAAAACGTCATTGCAAAGAAAGATGAAGTCATTGCAGATCTTAATGAAAAGCTCAAGAAGCTACAGAAAGATCTTGATAACCTGAAGCGCGAGCTTGTTTCCGTAAAGGTATCAAACGATAACTTAAAAGAAGAAAAGAGACAGTCGGACCGCAAAATCAGTTCACTTCAAGATAGAATCGCGCAGCTTGAGGCCGAAATTAAAGATCTTAAGGCAGATAGAAATTCTTTGGAAAACGAACTTAGTAACAAGACGCACAAGCTTGCACTGCTTGAATCGCAACTGGCAAATGTCAAAAAAGAACGCGACAACTTAAAAATCGAACTTAGTAACGCCAATGCTGCCCTAAGAAAACTGAAGGAAGATTATATGGTTTTACAGTCGCAAGTCAAGCAGTTAGAGAGGTCCTACGAAACAAAAGAAAAAGAAGTCTCCGACAAGAATACAACAATAGAGAGGCTGAGAGCTGCAAAGCAAGCTGTAGATGAAGAACTTTCGGCGTTAAAGAAGGAGCTTATGAACACCAAGAACAATCTGGAGATCGCACTCAACAAGATTAAGGCCCTTGAAGAAAATTTGAAGTCGTCAAATACCAACCTGAGTAAACTTGAAATCGTGATTACGAATCTAAACAAAGAGCGTGAGGAACGAGATCGTGCTGGGGTGGCCCACGATACGCGATATGTCGAGATTGAAACACTCCTTAAGGCGAGCACAGACCGTGAGGCTAGACTTAAACAGGACTTACAGTCCTGCAAGAACAGACTCGAGAAGATGGAGAACGACTACAAGAAACTGCAGCAAGAAAATGTGGACTTGCGCGCTAAAATCAACGGCTTAAACAAGCAGTTACGTGACACGAAGAATGCCTTAGATCGTAGTGACAAGGATCGAAAGGCCGTCAAAGAAGACCTGATAACAGCCAATAATCAAGTCGCTGACTTAGAGGTAAAATTCGACAACGAGCAGAAAGAAAAGGATTCTTTGCAGAAACAACTCGATGATGCACTCGAAAGACTCGCCAAGGCAAGAGATGACATTCTCAACCAGGAACAGAAAATCGTTGAAATGAAACTCAACCTGGAACAAGCTGAGCATGAAGCAGCTGAGAAAGACAATCTTATCGAAAATCTACAAAATAGCAAAGAATACTTGGAAAACGAACTCGAAGAACTCAAGGCGCAGCTTGAGAGTGCTAAGGAAGACAACGAGAGGCTTCGAAACGAGGCTGCTCAAACCCAGCAAGAAATCCTAGACCTTAATAACAAGATAAACGAACTGGAAGAAAAACTTGCAAGGTTGACCTCCGAGAGAAACCGTGCCATGGAAGACCTTCAGGAAAGCGAATTACGTATCAGCAACCTCGAACAAGAAATACGAGAAATAACTAATGAGCGTAACAACCTTGCTGAGAAAATTGAAGAGCTCAAACAACAGCTAAGTCTTTTAAGAGATGAAAAGAACGCGGTAGAGAAGCAATTAACCGAGCTACAAGGCAAGATTGACTATTACGAACAGGAGATTGAAAGTCGTGATAAGACTATTAATGATTTAAAGAACACCAACGAGGAGCTCGAAAAGGAAATTGATATCATGAAGAGGAACATGCGAAGACTTGAAGCTGACTACGAGTCTGCACTACAAAAAATCAAGGAGTATGAAAAAGCTTTGCTGTCTGCCAATGAAAGAAACATTCTTGTTGAAAACGCTAGCGATGCAAACCGTGATAAAGTCCGAAGGCTTCAAGACGAAAACAACAACCTGAGAAAAAAGATAACTGAGCTGAGCATTGCACACAAGGTAACAAGCGAGAAGGAGGCCGAGCTACAAGACAAGATTGTACAGGCACAAGAAAAGATCGTCCAGTTGGAATCAATTCCACCAGTAATGGAGGATTTTCCTATTTCTTCGGTGAGTTTGTTAACAAATTTTCAATACACAAAGTTCGTTTTGCTTGTTTTTCACATATATTAAATAATACAAAAATGGTTTTGCGAAAAAGAAACATCTGCTTTATCTTAATATGTTTATATAAAGTATAATCACTAATCATATTCTTGGAAATATGGAGTTATTCCTTGATCGAGTAATTTTCAATAAAGCTCTAATTCAGCATTCGTTTTTTTCTTTTTACTTTTTGTTACCAGGACATAACTAGTTTTCTAGTTCTAAACGTTTAATGAATTTGTTTCCAACTGTAGGAACAAGAGGTAACAGTTGAAACAGCAGCTGATGACGTTGAGGTTGCTATGCTGAAACAAGATATCGAGACTCTGAAAGATAAGAACTCGAAGCTCGAACGACAGTTAAAAACTTCGCAAGACCACAATGCTCAACTGGAACGCCAGTTAAAGGACAAGACTGATCAGCTAAAGAACGCAGAGGATGAAATTCAAGACCTTAAAGCCAGACTTCAAGAGGCCAAAATGAGGCTAGACAAGGTAGGAGACCAAACTGATGCTCCTGGCGTGATTGCTTCCTTACGTCAGCAGAACGATTCTTTGCAACGCGAGTGCTCCATGCTGAAAAACGAACTGGCTGCAGTTAAAAAATCTCTTACTGAGTCTCAGAAAAGAAAGAATGATCTTGAAAATGAGCTTTATGCACTGAAGAGAAAACTGGGAGAGACTGAGCTAAAGATGAATATTGCTAATGGAGAAAACGAGAAGCTGAACAACGAGCTGCTTAACTTACAGAAAAAAATTGCACAGCTTGAAGATGAACTGAACAAAGCCAGACAAGGGCAAGCAGATCTCCGGGGCGAGCTAGAAGACACACGTGAGCGCTTACAAAGAGCAAGGCAAGACCTCACTGGTGCCCAGCGGGAAGTTGCTGATCTCACTAGCCAAAATGACAACTTGAGAAGGGAGCTAGCAGACAGAGAAAACCAGATTGAATGGTACAAGAACAACGAGAAGCAGCTGGAAAACGAAATAACTTCACTTAAACTGAAGGTTGCAAAACTTCGAGAAGAAAACGATCGTCTCTCAGACGAAACAGTGCGTCTCCACGGCCTGGTGCAAGACCGCGAGGCTAAGATTGCAACCTTGGAGCACAGCATTCAGCTATTGCGAGATGAAAACGAAAAATTACGTCGAGATGTTGGTAGTGCTAACGCGACTGCTACAGACTTCAAGAACAAGTATATGAACGCTCTGAAAGATATAGAACGACTCCAAGCTGAAATTGCCGCTAAGAATCAGAAGATCTATTATCTTGAGTCCCGTATTAAAGTGCTAGAAGTTGACAAGAGTCGGCTTAAGAAGGAAATCGTTACCTTGAAGAAAACTATTTCGGATCTGCGAATCCAACTTGAAGGCAGCAAGGCAGAGAAAAACCGACTGCAGGATGAGATCGTGGTGGTACAGAAAACAACCGAACTTCAGTCTGCTCCGGACGACTTCTTTAAAGAAAAGAAAGATTCAAACGTGTCTTCTAAGAAATACAAAGACCTCGAAGATGCTTATAAGAAAGCAATGAGAAAGAGAGAACAAGCCGACAACGATAATTTGGCATTGCGCAATAAGATAAGTAAATTGGAAGGGGATTTATCCACTGCAAACCGAGCAAAGAATGCTGCGGAAGGGGAGTCTGCCTACAAAGGTAAAAAGAACAAGGAGCTGGAAGATGCATTGAACAGCCTCAAGGCAAAGGATATGGTGGACGGTGACCAGGCACTACAGTGGAAGAAGAGAATGACTGAGTTGGAGCAGGAGCTGCAGTCAATGAAGTAGGTGCCTCTAGTGCTATACAAAAATTGCTGTTTTCACTCTAGATGAACAAATCCACTAGACAAACCAATCTTTAAACGTACAAGTTGTGTAATTAAAAAACGGAAAGAAAAATTTACAGTAACATTGAAATTGTTACAACTGTAGTCGTCTGTATGGAGTTATCTTTATTCAGGAATACAAGTGCAAAAAAGATTAGTTGATCAAATCGCCAGACAATTTATCTGCCTTTGTGTGTCCCTCCTTTAGTGTGTATCAGGCCTATAACTTCAATTGTAATTTTTACCATTATGTACAAGTAACAGATCCATTATGGAATGCACCACTTTATTGCAATGGCTAGAGAATTTACAATGAATAGATTTATCATTTAAATGCCCAAAGAGTATATCTAAGTCATAATGTTAAAGCTTATTACTTGAATAGATTTGTAACTCAAAAGCATCAATCTACTTATCATTGTTTTTTTTCTTGTCTTCGCAATACATGATTGCATGTATTATCAGATATCGTTTATCCATTTTTCTGCTTTTCGTCGTACATTGGAAGGTAAAGCCTGGTCCTCACTACCACATAAGCATAAACATAAACATAAGCATAAGCATAACGGGCTTATGTCGTAATGAGGACAGCCGCGACATAAGCATAACGTTGTACGCAGGCGCAAAGCTAATTTTAGCTACCATGCTCTCTCTCCAACACACAAAACAAGATGGCGGACGAACTGTACTTACTCGCAGTCGGTTGGAGTTTTGTGAGGGAAATCTGGAGCCGAGTTCCCTATGATTGGCTGAATGGTTTAATTTATTCTTATGCTTATGTCAGTGTTGTCCTCACTAGCAACAAGCGACATAACCATAAGCATAAGCACAAGAAGAACAGAAGATTTTGATAATCTTGTGCTTGTGCTTATGATTATGTCGCGGCTGTCCTCATTACGACATAAGATTCGTTATGCTTATACTTATGCTTATGTCGTAGTGAGGACCAGACTTTATGCTTATGCTTATGCTTACGTCGTAGTGAGGACCAAAGTTCGACATGTTATGTTTCCGCAATGCGGAAACTCGACGGAAACAAGAAGAGAGGCTGTTTCCGCACGATTTCCGAAAACGGAAACATGCAATTTCGCCCTGCGTTGCTAATTGTTCATTCCATAATTGCTCGGTTGAAATTAATGTTAATTATAATAAGTAAGAATTGATTAATCAATAAAACATGCCATTAAAATTCAAATGTTTCATCTCAAATGAAAAAGGATGTTTCATCTCATCAAACACGGGTGTTGTTTCATCTGGTGTTTCATTGGGTATCAAGATTCATCCACCTGACCCGTTAGTCGTTATTGATTGGCTGCTTTCTGCATGAATAATTAATGAGTTTGAGAATGGAAGATTACAAACACCTTTACAAACACAAAAAGGAAACAGAAAAGAAAAAAGTCAAGAAACATGGCTACAGCCCCACTTATTGGAAATGTTGGCGAATTTGACCCCGAGAAAGAAGATTTTGAAAATTATGCGAAGAGACTGAACGTGTGGTTCAAGGTAAACAAAATCAAGAGAGACGATAAGGTCAGTGTGTTCTTAGCTTTAGTAGATGCGAAGGCATTTGAAAACTTGATATCAATGAGTGTACCAGATGACCCATCAACCAGAACTCTCGAAGAATTAACTGAAATGTTGGAAAGTTTTTATAAATCCCCAAGAAATGAAATTACGGAACGCATGAAATTCCTTGAAAGGAAACAAAAAGAAAATGAAACTTAAAACGTCTTAGTGTAAGCCAGCGGCACGAACAACAACCTGGTCACATTAGTATTCGTTGTGGTTATGGCGAAACTCTGTCTGAGATTTTACGCGACACTTATATGCTTGGTTTGAGAGACTTTAACACTAAAAAAAAAAAAAAATGGGGTCCATAAAAAATTAAAAAATTATTAAAGATGCAGCTCAGGTATTTCAAACCCACAAAGAGGACGAAGTAAGCAAAGTTAGGGCCCAGCCAAGGAAATCTAAATCAAAAATATTCCAGAAAACCAACCAAATGGGCCACAAGATAAATGTGGGAGGTGATTGGGCACCCATAGCCAGAGTAGCTTTCCCTTCCTCAATGAAAATGTTTCAAATGTGGAAAGATTGGCCACGCCCAGAGGGCATGTAGAACAAAGTTTTCATCTTTCCAAGGCCAGAATCCTTAAATCAGGAAACCCTTCAGGAGAGACCCCAGTAAACAAACACAAGGGGGACGTGCACATTTTGTTGAAACCTACCCCTTAAGTGCATATGGTGTATGGAAGGAGGATAACAGTACAACTAGTCAAGCAGCTCTTCATTCTTTGTTTGCTGTTGGACCTAAGAGTCCTAATGAGTTAAAAGTAACCCTTCAAGTAAATAGGAAGCCCTTAGAGTTTACAATTAAAACGGCAGCCACTGTATCAGTTATACCAGTAGAAGTATACAGAAAGAGCTTTCGTCATGTAGCAC
Source organism: Zoanthus solanderi (assembly GCA_024336925.2). NCBI lineage: Eukaryota > Metazoa > Cnidaria > Anthozoa > Zoantharia > Zoanthidae > Zoanthus > Zoanthus solanderi. The sequence continues at coordinate 7,161 of JANCMA020519650.1, read as the reverse complement.
TAAAACCCTCAAACTATACCCTCCGCAGTTACTCAAATAACCTAGTTCCTGTATTAGGAGAAATAGAAGTTCTAGTCAAGCATGGAAATCAAGAGTTAAAACTACCCCTGATAGTAGCTAATGGTAGCAAAGTGTCATTACTAGGAAGAAACTGGATGAAGCACATTAAGTTAGACTGGAAAGAGATATTCGATGTGTTGTCAGTTGAAAAGAGTGGAAAATGGGTACAGGAGATGTTAAAGAAGTATGATTGTGTTTTTAAGTAGCGCGATGACCAACTGAACACTATTCAGAATTTCAAAGCCGATGTTAAGCTGCGTGCTGAAACAGTGCTCATTTTCAAAAAAGCAAGACCTGTACCTTATGCCCTTAAAACAAAAGTAGAAGAAAACCTAGACAAGGCAGAGAGGGAGGGCATTCTAAAGAAAGTTACAAAAAGCAAATGGGCCTCGCCTACAGTTGCCCCAAAGGCAGATGGAAATATTAGAGTGTGTGGGGATTATAAGGTAACTGTGAATCAGAGTGTAAAGGAGGACCCCTACCAACTCCCCAACCCCGAGAATTTGTTTGCAACCCTAGCGGGAGGTAAGGTCTTTTCAAAACTTGACTTATCCTATGCCTCTCAACAGTTAGAGTTAACCGAAAGTTCAATGGAACTCTTAACAATAAATACACACAAGGGTCTGTACCAGTATCAAAGATTGCCCTATGGCGTTACCACTGCCCTTACAATCTTCCAGTCTGTTATGGACCAAATTCTGAATGGCCTAGAACATGTCTGTTGTTATATAGATGACATCTTGATTAGCTCTACCGCCATCAAGGAGCACATGGTTCTTCTCGAGCAAGTACTTCAAAGATTACAAGAGAATGAAGTACTGGTGAAAAGTCGAAGTGTCAGTTCACTGAGAAAGAAGTCTGACAGTACTTAGGCCATAGAATCGATGCTGAGGGATTACACACTATGGAAGACAAAGTACAAGCTATAAAAGATGCAAAGATGCCAAAAAGTGTATCAGAGTTGAAGACCTTCAAAGGGATAGTCATGTACTATCACTGCTTCATACCTAACATGTCTACAACGTTTGCACCATTGTACGACCTACTGAAGAAGGATAAACCATGGAAGTGGACCCGTGAATGTGAAGACGCATTCGACAAGGTAAAGGAACATTTGTGTAGCGAGCAAGAGTATTGGTACCACAAAGCCACTAGTTCACATGCCTCACCACACAGCGTTGGAGCCGTGATATCACATCGTATGGAAAATGGGGAAGAACGCCCAACTGCGTATGACTCCAGATCGTTAACTCCCGCAGAGAGGAACTATGCACAACTGGAGAAAGAAGCTTTAGGAATCATCTTTGGAGTGCACAAATTCCATAAGTACCTTTATGGAAGAAAATTTACTTTGGTAACCGACCATAAACCACTTACTACTATCCTGAGTCCAAAAGAAAGAGGTTCCTACGCTGGCAGCTCTAAGATTGCAAAGATGCTCATCCTAATGTCATATCAATACTTAATACAGTACCGCAAATCAGAGGAGCATGGAAATGCATATATGTTGTCAAGATTTCCAGAAACAGCAAAAGAACAGGGTTTTGCCTCAGAACTACCAATGAACTACTTCAGTTGGGTTTGAGAATTGCCTGTAACAGCCAATGAAATTAAAAAAGAAATGAAAAAAGACCCGGTGTTGTCTCGTGTGTGGCACTACACTATGAACGGATGGCCAGAACAACTTCCAGAACCCTCCCTTAAGGATTACTTTGTTGGCAAGGATAAGCTATCTACAGGCCAAGGATGTGTACTATGGGGAATGCGGATCGTGATTCCACCAAGTTTTGCAAGCAAATTGTCCAGGAACTTCACCATGAACATACTGGTGTAGTATGAATGAAGGCACTGGCAAGAAATTACCTATGGTACCCTGGACTAGGCAAGGACCTTGAAACAGCAGCTAAAGAATGTGATGTCTGTTCTTCACTAAGAAAAGATCTGGCACCAGCTCCGTTCATACCATGAACATTTCCATCACGCGTATGGGAACGTGTTCATATTGATTTTGCAAGCATAGAAGGAAAGGATTACTTGATACTAATTGACAGTCACAGCAAGTGGATCAAAGTTGAACTAATAACTACTACAACTTCAAGTAAGACCACTGAAGTCATTCGACATTGGTTTGCAAGTTACGGATTACCAATGGAACTTGTTTCAGATAATGGATCACAATTCACAGCCACTGAGTTCAAGGACTTTCTTCACAGAAACAGAGTGAAACATACTTTAACACCACCTTACCTACCATCTAGTAATGGAGCCGCAGAAAGAAGCATACAGATTGTCAAGAACAACCTAGAGAAACACCTCGTGGCAGAACAAACCATTTGGAACCCAAGCTAACAACTAAGCAGAGACTAGAAAACTTCCTTCTTACATACCGTGCAACTCCACATTCCGTCACTGGTCAATCACCCGCAGAACTGTTCCTAAAATGTGAAGTTCGCATACGTTTTAATTTTCTAAAACCAAACCTTACCAGGCGAGTAGAAGAGATGCAAGAAAAAACAAAGGAGAGACCACGAGAGACCCAGAGTACAGATACGTGAATTCCACGAAAATGACAATGTGTTAGAGAGACTACACAGGAGAAAAGGAAAAGTGGATACAAGGAATTGTAATAAAGAAACTTAGCGTACAAAGTTACTAAGTCAATTTGGGAAGAAGAACACAACATTGTCATGTTGATCAGATGTTGAAGTTGTATTAGAAACTGAGCTCGACACATGCCGAAATTGAGAAGTCTAACAGGACTCTTCTAGACATACCTCAAAGGATGCCATCGGACCCTCGAGACAGAAGAAATCCACATACAGAACATCAGGTGTATCCACCCAAAGAACCTAAGCAATCTACCAAGCCATGCCATGAAGTTGCTAAATCAAGCATCGGAGAAACACCTGAAGTTGTTCAAGACCCAGTCCAAGAGTACTGTCCATCAGCCCCGGTCCAGTCCACGGCCACACCAACAATTCAAGGAATTCCAAGTCCCCTACGATATCCTGCAAAGGATCATTGACCACCAAAAGACTAATCGAACAAATGTAGTAAAACAGTAAAAAGAAACCTATTATATACGTGATTAACAAGAAGAAACAAATTGTCGTTGTGACGTTGAAGATATATATTAAGTCCGTGTCATGATTGTAAAAGTCATGTCGTCAATGCTTCTAACAGTACTTCTTGTTTGTTCGCTCCTGAACTCAGGAAAGAACACAGAATCATCGAAAAATCTGCAGAGATCATTATTTAAACAAGATCTGATCCAGATTACACCGCGAAATTCAAATTGTCATGCACAGCTTCTCAAGATACAAGATGTCGGACCAATTTCAGGACCGAGGAAACACAGGTTTATGACAACTAGATAGCTGTACTACTCGAACTCTGTGGCCGGTTTCCAACTTTTACGGTTGTCTATCTCAGGAAATATAAATCCAAACCCGGGACCAGTCAATCGAGAAACGAGCAGAGGGACTAGCTCAAGGAAAGCTCGAGACCTGAAACGGAGTGTGGCCGTGTAGTAGCAAAAAACCACTGCGCTACTCGCTGCAATGGCTGCTCACTTTTAACTCACATAAAGTGTTCTGGGCTCTTGATGCAAGAGTATTTGCGGTTACAGTTGACTGGTAACGTCACCCGCATGTGTTGATCCTGCTTAGATGTATTACAGCAACTTCCTTTCTTCGATGAGAGTTTCAACTCGACCAGCTCTGGCTCAGTATCAGAATCAGACGTTGATGAAGTTTGGTCGGAACATGACAGTCATATTCAGAGACATTGAAATAATGTCAAAATTGGTCATATCAACGCGGATCACATTGCTGGCTTTAAATTTCACAAGATTAAAAGTTGGCTGCTAGGTGGAAAATTCGACATTTTGTTTATATCAGAGACGAAAGTTGACTCGAGCCACCTCAACTCCCAATTCAATATCTCTGGTTATCGAATGAGTCGCGCCGATCAAAGCGTCTATGGTTGGGGGTATAATGGTTTATGTTAGAAGCGATTTATGCTTTAATGTGATCAAAGATTTACCTAATCTCTCTTTTAGCAAAAGGAAACATTTCAAAACTGAATCCATTGTTCTAAAGGTTAGGATTGCTAAAACGTGGGAGACTATTGCTGGTATTTATAGACCACCGACTTTTATCACAGTTCCAAAAACATTATGGAGATCGGAACTTGCAGCCTTGCTTGAAGCAATTGCCTTAATACCCGGAAATTGTCTGTGTTTAGGAGATTATAACACAGACCTGATTCACCCGGATAAACCACCGAAAAACGGGCAGACCCTATTGGACTTGTTGGATATTTATGACTTGTCTAACTTGATTAATGAGCCAATGAGAATAACAAAAACATCCGAGACTCTACTAGATCTGATTCTCGTGGACAACAAACGTAAAGTGGTGAAATCAGGGGTTGTACATGTCAAGCTTAGCGATCATTCACTTGTTTATGTAATACTGAAGAAAACTGTACCCAAGCAAAGATCGAGGAAACTTTGTTTATGCAAGATTAAGCGTTTTGACCGTGACTCGTTTCTTGACGATTTGCATAAAATCCCGTACAGTGTTATGGAAGTGTTTGATGAAGTTGACGATAAACTATTTGTTTTTGAGTACTTGTATAATGAAGTTCTTGATGAGCACGCACCATTAAAGCAATTTTACGTGCGAGGAGGTCATGTTCCATACATGATGGCTGAGTGGCACAAAGCTATTCGGCATAGAAATAGATTATGGAAAAAATTTACTGAAAACAAAACGGAGGAGAACTATGCAGTGTTCAAATCTCAAAGGAACCGCTGTACTTCAATCAGGCGAAAGTCAATTAAGCAATTCTTTGTCAAAGCAACTCAGAGTGAAAACCCACGAGACTTTTGGAATGCATACAGGCCATTTTTGAATCAAGAAATTCTACACAAGCGAATGATATTATACTTTTGAAAGAAAATGAAATCGCCATAACGGAGAAAAAACAAATAGCTGAAACATTCAACAAACATTTTGTTCATATCACGGATGGAATTGCGAAATTGGATGAGACTCTGTACGGGCTGGAGTTTTGTGAGCACCCGGGCGTGAAAGCTACATTGCTGAACAATGAAGTACAGCACGAGTATGGCAATGTGAGCTTTATGCCTACCAATGAAATACAAGTGTGCAAGCTAATGCTTGACCTAAATGCACATAAGGCCACAGGAAATGACTTACTCCCGCCACGCTTGATTAAAGAGTCATCTGAAGCCATTGCCAGCCCTGTTGCAAGTATAATAAACACTGCTATTGCTCAGTGTCGGTGGCCGTCCATGTGGAAGAAGGGTCAAGTTACTCCTTTATTCAAAAAAGATGAACATAAGGATAAGCAAAACTATAGACCAGTTACAGTTCTACCCTACCTCAATAACATCTTTGAAAGGATACTATCTCTGCAACTTCAAGACTTCTACAATAGACTCCTTTCTCAGTTCACATCCGCATACAGACGGCACCACAGCTGTGAAACATCCCTGCTTCGGATTACGGAAGACCGGCGGGCAAGCCGTGATAATAAGAAGGTAGTTGCTGTGGTCTCTATGGACCTATCAAAGGCGTTCGACACGATCCCACATGGACTGTTACTCGCCAAACTTAGAGCATATGGCTTGAGCGACAGCGCTTGCGAGCTTTTCCGTGACTACCTGTCCGGGCGACTACAGAGAGTAAAAGTTGGAGACACCTACTCCGAATGGCAATCTGTGAAAAGAGGAGTCCTACAGGGCAGCGTGTTAGGGCCGATGTTTTTTAATATCTTCACAAACGATCTGTTCTATCATATTACCCAGGTGAAGCTGAATGGATACGCAGACGACCAGCAACTGTACGACTCTGATGCCGACCCTGAGGTTTTCGGCAGCCGCATTTCTCACGAAGTTTCAGTTGCTAATGCATGGTACCATGACAATGACATGATAGTTAACCCTGAGAAGCAACATGCAATGGTCATTGGCAACACAGAACACTCATTTTCATTTCCGCTGGAGCCATCAATAGAACTTTTAGGAGTTACTGTTGACAACAAGTTAGCTTTTGATGAACACGTCGCCCACGTGTTAATAATCAAATCAATGCCATTATTAGAAATAGAAAATTAATTGGGAGCAATTATACAAGGCCTTTATTCTTCCCCATTTCCAATATTGTTGCTCAGTTTGGCTCTTTTGTAGCTCCAGAAATACTGACAAGTTAGAGAGCCTAAACAAGCGTGTACTTCGGGCAATATTTAATGACTGGAACTCAAATCATAATGAACTTTTAAACAAATCTGGAACAATCTCTCTTTTTAATCAGCGAATATGCAATATGCTTACATCTGTATTCAAATGCCTTCATTACAATAGTTACCCTCTGTACATGAAAGATATGTTTAATGTTAGGACCAGTAAATACTCACTTAGAGGAACAAATGTTCTTAAACTAGGAACGTCGAAGACTACTAAATATGGACTAAACTCTTTTAAGTATTTTGCCGCTAAAAACTGGAACTCCCTCCCTGAAAGTGTAAGAACAGAACCTACTATCCTAACTTTTAAACAAAAAATCAGAAATCTTAGGTTTGAATTATATACGTAAATTTGTTATTTTTTAATTTTTTTGTATTGTTCCACTCGGAGAAATTAGCCTAATACGCTATAGCAAATTCTAGTTAAAATAAAGATTATGTGATGTGTGATGTGATTCTTATCACTGTTAATATGGATGTTATTTCCATATCCTCAACTGTCAACAGGTTGTTCCTGAAATCTTCAACAAGGAAAATACAGTTCTTGTTTTCCCTTCAGACGTAAGTTCATTATAAGATGTGTTGATGTTTTATGACTGACTTCTACTGTACTGTACTCTACATTACTATATAACGTTTTTAGCTTTTTTATTAAAGCTTTTATAAAACTGTGTTGCATTTGAATGGATTATAAGAACATCTATTAGTATAGGATGAAAGCATACAATTTTTATAAATCTTATGTAATTCGCTCTTTGCTGTTTTGGTTAATATATAAATTAAGAATAATTGTTAGCTCTTTTCTATTGTGTATAATATCAGATATCT
>JANCMA020519545.1:0-10358 GCA_024336925.2 Zoanthus solanderi | reverse complement strand
CTACAAAGTAGGATCTCAAACAAAGACTTGTTTGAAATCCTACTTTGTAGAACAGCTTTTTGTTCATATTCAAATTAGCTCTAAAAATCGTAATTAATATGAATTTTATCTAAACTGCAACAAAATATTTTAGGCAATAGGTCAAAGTCTTAAAACAGCAACTCAATCAACACAAAATTTTCTGTCAGAAAGCAACCAGCTCTTTTTTCTGGCTAAAACTATTGCAGTAGAACTTGATGTTTTTTTCATGACATTGCAAACCTTGTCTGCAACATTCATTTGATGTGTAAGTAGCAAATTTTTCATATTCCTTGGCTTACGTAAATCACAATTTTTACTGCTTAGCTTGAGAAAAGGGAATAAATAATTGCCTTGAGGTGGCCTTGTGTAAAATACAAACAAGTTGCAGAAGTTGTGTGATTGTCGCCATAAACAGTGTCCAATATTGTGAGCTACATTTTGCAACATGGTACAAAATGCAGTGAACAGCTTGCTTAAGTTGCAACTTGCTCTGCTCAAAATGTCAATCAAAATATCATTGTTGCAGTGAAAGTTTGCAAGGTTGTCATAAAAAAACATCTGGAGTTACTGCAATCATTTTATGATTCCAAGCACTTCTGCAAAAAACTAATTGATTTTGGTTAAATCTTCTCTTTTGTATGGTTCTTTGAAACAACCTGAAGTAGACTACTAATTAATAGTCATCACTGATGTCAAAGCATGACCGTAGCTAGAATTTTTTCAGTAGAGGGGGGGGGGGGCAAGTCCTCTGAGATCTTAAGAGAGCACTAATAATCTAACAAAAAATACCGCATTTCTTTGATACGCGTCCATGCACCGAGGTACTATGTATGGAAAAAAAGTATTGTAGCATAACTTAATTCCTATCAAGTTCTATCTCTCGCTTTTTAGTCTCCAGTTGTTGATTTGTCTATTTTATCTCAAAATGCTACTGAAAAATTATTCGGGGGGGCAGCTGCCCTCCCTGCTCCCCCATCCTCCGCTAGCTACGGCCGTGGTTATTGTTTTAAATCCTCCAGCCTGCTTTGCACGGTTGGTTTGTATATAAAGTGTCCCGATCCGCAATGTTTACTAGTAATTACGGAGTTGGTTCTCCTTCGTTTTACTGTTTAAGCAACCTGATTCGATTCTTTGTTTTGTTTAGATAATTGTTTTAATTGTTTGCTATAATTAATGTATATTCTTACGAAAATTTAAAGCCAAACTGAGAAAAGCAGTAGGAAATCTGGGATAACACTCATTTTTTTGACAGGAATCTTAAACGACTTGTGACTTTGGGTTTGGAGGATGTTAGTTTTGGACTGAATTGTAGTTCTACTTGTGCGCAGTATCCGTGAGTCGTCTCACTGAATTTTTTTTTTTTTTTTTTTTTTGCAAATAGTCAAGAAAAAAATACTACAAAAGTCAAATTGATCATTCAGTTCCTTTTTACTTTTTCTTTAGAAATCAACAATTAAAACAAAGAAAATTCTACCAAAAACAAATCTGATCTGTAAATATCAACAGATTATTTCATTTTAAAGGAAATTTATATAACTAATGTACTGTATCAAATGTAAGGGGCCGATTACATGGAATTTTTTCAACCCCAGGGGTTCAACTCAGCCCTGTTAAACGAGTTGAAATTTCAGCAGAATTTTCAACACAGGGCTGAGTTCAACCCCGGGGCTGAAATTTCAGCTCGACCTGGATTGAAGGTTGAACTCAGCCCTGGGTTGAAAATTTTGCCATGTAATCGCGCATTTGATTTAAAAAGGTTATTGTATTGCAGCCAGGGCTGAAATTTCAGCCCGTATAACAGGGCTGAGTTCAATCCCGGGGTCGAAAAAACTCCATGTAATCGGCCCCTAAGTAAGTCTGTTAGTTTCTTTATTTTCACGTGGTATAGTGGCCATCTAGAAAGCCCTGTGCCACTATGGCCACTACGCATTTTACTTTTTGTTTTGTAGCTGTTCTTTGTGAAATGCAAACCACATATATCCTCCTCTAGGTGCTAGGTCAGGATCCGCAGACATCGAAGACCATTGCTCTTCATTTTAATCCGTGATTAGCGAAATGAAACAGCTCTGTTGTTGTTGTAGGGTTTCTAATGTCGTATTTCAGGCTCTCCATGAAGTTGATTCGTTGCTTTCCTTGGCTTCTTTTGCCGTTCATTTTACCACTTAGAACATAGACCGCGCAACCGTGTGGGCTATAGGCCCACCACTTTTTTGCACAAAGACATTTAATTTCTGTATAGATGATCGCAAATCCACGCATTAAAAACTTAAATTCAAACCACTTAGCTGGTCGCTATGGTGTCCTTTCTCCGCCTACCAAAAGGTGCTGCATGAATTCATTGAGGAACTAACATGAACATGTTGCAAGTGTGTATATACGACATTTTATCGTATTCTTGGGTTATAACAAAAGTGCATTTTCTAGGAGTCTAAAAGGGCTTAGCTTAAAAATCAGCTCACTCAATTTCAATTTTACTCATCAAAGAGATACCCTCACGCTTTAAGAAAATATTTTGGAAAATCTTTACGGGTTTAAGCCAATTGAACACTTTATCTATAACTCGGTACCACAGCCAGGAAAGGCAGGAATATCGCCCCCAAAACGGACCCCCTCCTAGTATGAACGCGACAGAGTCTTGTAGCCCCACCACTTTTGAAATCACTACGCTGTCCCTGTAGAAACTGAACTGTACTGAATTGGCACCAAAGTCTCCTTATTCTTATCTCCCATCGTGTTAGAATAGGTGAGATTTTTATGCATAAACTGTCTGCGTAATTAAGTACTCCCCAATACGGAAATTTTACCTTTAGAACTTTTCAAGCATTGTCTTTATGTCTGTAATTTGCCGTATGAAATAACTATTGTATCGTGGCTTTCGTGCCCCAAATTCTCCATTTAAATAAGCTCCCATAGGTATAAGACCCGCCTTCTTTCACAGATAATGCCATTTCATTAAAAATTTCAAAAAGCTTAAATATATTGCTAAAGTAACAAATCTTTGTTTACTCAATTACGTCATTACCATACGTGCCCCAGTTTGAGTTACAAAAACAAAAGTTTTTTAAAAATGCAAAATGAGCTTGATATGAAAACGTATTGCTGTTGCCTTACACAAAGTCAAAGAACGCTCCTTTGACATTTGCTTCCCAGCAGTTTTGAGGTTCCCAGCAAGTGTTGTCTCTTGAGAAGTTACGTGTACATGTGCTGATTCATCATTCACTAGCTTCATCCCTTTGTCCGCTTGACAAGCTATGTAAAGTTCTAGAGTCAAATCTCATTTATTGATATGATATATGTTGTAAAGTTCGCAGCCTGAAGTTTTATGCTAATGAAGCAAATTGTAAACAACCACGCCGGCTTTTACTCGCTAATTTCTCCCAACCCCTTACCCCTCCCCCTATAAATAATTATTGTTAACAAAGTATATTGATGAAATTTTCGTTCACTCGCGATCACAAATAGTTTAACTTGCAATCGGACTGTGATAAAGTGGGTCGACTGCCCAGTTTATCAGTTGTAAAAATTCCACTTCGACAGCATATTTTCGAATGGTTTCTGTGAAATGTAATGATGACCTAAACATATTTGTGTGAGAAGTTAGAACGCTTGATGAGACTCATTCAATATGTGGCTATGATGCTCTAAATGCTGGACAATTTTTCCCGCTCTCGTCATGGACACTTCGCAACTAAACGAGCTTTTAGAATGTTCTGTGTGTCTTGAACGATTAAACGAAACTTGTAAAGTTTTACCATGTCAACATACGTTTTGCAAGCGTTGCCTGAAAGAGTTGGTTTCAGCAAGAAAGGAACTTCGCTGTCCCGAATGTCGTATTTTGGTTGACGACGACGTAGATGATTTACCAACAAACATATTCGTTGTTCGACTGTTAGAAAGTCTGCGCCGTCCCAATCAGAGAACATCAGCTTCTCCTACAGAAACTGTTGGTACATATTCACTTGAAAAAGCAAACAGTCAGGTGAGAAGTTTTTGAAGGAAATCATTCGAACTCAATGTGAGGTTCATTTTTATTGTTCTATAATTGATTTGCAAATCATTTCATCAAGAAACAGCGATGTGTTTTCTTTTGACATATAATTTTGAATTTCGACTACACTGAACAATTTGGTAGGTAGGTCCTTATTTAATAAAGAATGATTTATTAAGAGATCGGATATATTTATACAAGGGAAATTTTATGGTTTCAATTTTTTGGTAATGTTACTTCTGCAAGCGATAAACCCGGACATGTTTACTTTGAATTGACTGGCAATGCCAAGGTTGTTGAAGGCTTTCAATAACTACAAGCTATAGCTGTTTTTCTTTAAAACTCAGTTTTATTACAAAAAGTTTTATTCGAGGTAAAACCTGTATATAATCGGTTAGAGCAAGTTTTAAAATATCTTTGCCACGACATATTTTCACTGAGTTGTATCGGATGTAACTGTAAATATAATTCGCCTCAGCATTTCCTGTTTTAGTCGGTGAATGGCAGCCGCTTCAGTTGTCATTTCCGTCATTACAACTAAAGCGAGTATTTTTTTTACTACACTTTTCACGGCTTCATTACGAAACTAAATTCAATTTTTAAAAATCTCTAATTTTTATTATTTTGCAAAGCTTAACATGTTGCGTAATCACCTGAACAATTTTATTTCAAAAACCTTTTTTTGACCTTGGCTGTGCCATTGATTTCATTTGCTTCATACTTAAAGATCGAATAAATGAAGCTGTTAAAAAAGATTAAATCATGACATAAGTTATTATGGGACCAGTAGAAATATCCAGGGGCATAGCTATAGCACATGCAGAGCCATCACAGGAATTAAGTTGTGATCTCGGTCAGCCTATAGTTTTTGCAATAGTATGCTCTCAATTGTAATCTTGAATGGCCTGTTGTGGTCATAGCCCCGGGGCTAGTGTATTTTAGACTTGCCAAATATGGGACCTACTTCAGATTTCCCCCTGACTGTATCAATGTACTGTATGTTATTTTAAGATATCAGCAAGTCTTTATTTAGTTTGAAGATTAATTTTTCTTGACCCATTCAGTACTACAGCATTATATGATAAGAATGGCACTGATAACGCTAAAATACCAGTTTTTGTTAGTCTCACTTACTGATATAAAAAGATATTGTATAGTTTTTTCAAACCATGAAAGACCTATTAAACACTGTATATTGAGAACCATATAAAACACAGTTTCATTAAGATTCTTAATATTATGGAAGAAAGGTACAGTAAGAAAAGAAACTAATTTCTGAAACAATCCTTTTTTTACAATTTCTTATCTAAATTATGCTGGAAGATAAGGAGTTAGAGGGGATAGGTTAGTTCTCACTGCTAGTTTTTATTGAAAACCCTGCTTGAGAAACGAATTTTACAGTAGCAAATTGGAGTTAAGGTTGCCTAACACAGTATTAACTTAATTGTTTAAGCAACTCCACTGCAAAATAGAATAGACCATTTTCATATCTGTAGTAGCTGCTTTCTACAATGACAGCAGACTCAATTTGTACAGTGTTAGCCTCGTTTTGTTGTTAAATATTCAAAAATACTTGCGAGAGAGGGCTAGAAGTCACACCTCCAACAATACACGCAGTTGTAAAAACTGTAAAGTTACACTGGAATTTAGGAATATTTAACTTCATAGTGAGGCTAACACTGTACAAATTGAGTCCGCTGTCATTGTAGAAAGCAGTAACTGCAATGCGAAAATGGACTATTGGCATTAAGGCCACGTTCATAGCGGGAATTACCACTGAAAACAACTATAACAATAGTGAGCTACAATGTAACTGCCATAATTAGCTGTTTCAGCCTTTTTAGCCTCCTGTAATCATGACATACTGTAGCTGATAAACAGGCTCAAGTTCCTAAAGAAGATAATAGGGACCTTAAGCAATGAAGACGGCAACACCGACAACGACGTCAAAGAATAACAGTAAAAACAACAAGACGCTGCATACAGCTTATACTGGGTTGCCTGTGTCCCTGAGGCAAAAATGAATTTCATATTGAACTCTTGATGTATTATTTGAATTTATCATCAGACTTAGTAGCATAGTACTACAGTAACTGAAGACTACTCATAATATAGTTTATACAGGGTCCATCTCTTGAGGCACTTAACTTTAGCAGAGTTTTAAGGGTGTGCAAAACTAATCACCCTCAACAGTTAAGTAGTCTTACTTCTTGTGTTGCCTTGTTTGACCGCCGTCTGGTTAGCCTAGTTGGTGAGGTGCCAGTCTATCGTGCGGTAGGCTTGGGTTCGATTCCCGGCCGGACCATCACTCAGGGTCTTAAAATAATTGAGGAGAAAGTACTGCCTTTGCTCTAACATCTGCAAATGGTTAAACGTTCGCGTGTTCTCGGATAAGGACGTTAAACCATAGGCCCTCGGAGAAATATCTGTGTTTGTGTGTGTTATTACATCTTCAAAACTTTAGCTGATGTAAAATTGCCTTAGCTAAATTAAAGTCAGAGTTGTATTTCAATTGACTGTGTTTCAGTTGGTTCTTTAGTTTTTAAGGTCTTAACTGTTTTATATTTCAGTTTCCCCTCCTGGGTCCAAATGTCCCATTTTTCCAAAGCAAGGAGTTAAATGGCCCACTTTGCCCAATTTCTGGAATAAACACTGTGTTGTTAGTGGGTGCACTTAAGTAGTTCTTCTTTAATGACCGCCGGGCCTGGTTAGCCTAGTTGGTTAGGTGCCAGTCTACCGTGCGGGAGGCTTGGGTTCGATTCCCGGCCGGACCAACACTCAAGAGTCTTAAAATAATTGAGGAGAGGCTGCTGCCTTGCTCTAACATCTACAAATGGTTAGACTTTCGCGTCTTCTCGGGTTAGTGCGTTAAATCGTAGGCCCTCGGAGACGTATCTGTGTTACGTATGTTGGTCTGTCATGTGAAAGATCTCCGTGGTAAAGATGGTGTTCCCAATTGGTAGGCCATTGGCCAGCTATACGACTTGAGACCTAAATAAAGTCGTTACTTACTTATATACTTACTTACCTACTTACTTACTTAATTAATTAATTACTTACTTACTTACTTACTTACTTACTTACTAATGTTTTGATATTCCTGTCTGCATTCCTTTCTCTTTAGCTCGAGAAGCTTCTTCAAATGATCCAAGATCACATGAATGGAAAGGACCCTCTAAAACAGATTCCCTCTGCAGCCAAATTTGACCAAGAGGAAGAAGACCTGAACAAACTAGATGATTATGAACTCGACAAACGTAAAGAAATAATGGATGAGGAATTTGAAAAAAATCGCATCAGACCTGACGACGCAAACTTTGAATATGATAAAGAAGTGGAGTTTGACATAGGAAAAGTGGAGTCTGGATGGGACGAGGATGATGATGAATATTCAGATCCCGAATTTTGAGCCAAATAGCGAAACTGAAGCTGGATGATAGTTTTTTCCTCCCGGTTTCCACATTATCGTGGAATTATGCAGAACACAGTGGAAATTGTGGTCGCACGTGGTCATTGGAAGGTTGTCATTCGACTTTGGCACGCTGCTTTTTCCGAAATTGCTAATTGTGCGGCAACTTTTGTTTCCATGGTGAAAGCATGATTACCTTAAGTTTGAAGAAAATTAGTTTGGTATCCTTTTACACATGCGCAAAACGATTTCACTAATAAAACGTTACCGTCACAAAGAAATTTTTAAACGAATGTCTAAACATTTGCTTGTCAATTTTTAAACACTTTTAAAGTAGTTCAGCGAATCAAATATAAGAAATTGTGATTTGCGTTCAATTTGAAAATAAAAATTATCTTTCGTTTCAGCGATGGCCGGTTTAAGCTCGAGACCCGAGGTTGTTTTCAAAAAAATCATGTGTAGATAAATAAGTTTTTTTTCTTAAATCCCAATACAATTTTAAAGAATCCTTCAATGATTTATCAAAACTTGTTTTTTTTTTAAAAAACCCAGTAGGGGTGGAGAAATTATCAGACGTTATCGGGTAAATGTCTAAACAAATTTCGAGTGTGGAAGTTGGTTTATTAAAAATTCATAAAATAATCAAGAAAATAAATTATTGAACTTGATGTAATCTGGTGAATGTAGTAAAAGCGCAATGCTTGTGGGATGTGGCTATAAAGATGAAGTATAGATAGCACAAACGTGCTAGTAGCTAGCCTTAAACCACGAATAGGGCACTATGGCCACGCTGGTAGCGGGCTTTACCTCTAAATCTACCATAAATAATAGTGAGCCTGATTGCTAGCAGCAATTGCTTATCTAGTGAATGTGTATCGTAGGCGATTTTGTAGCGTGAACTTAACAGTGACGTCATGAATGTGTGTTTCCCGCGATCTTTACGAGGGGGGTCGCTCGTGTTAGAGAGCTTAAGGTGGCATATACGTCAAAAAATGTAAGAAAACAAGGTACTTGAGGCAGAAGGGATGAGTGTTTTAAAACTTTATTTTCACCAAAAATAAATGATGGGAGACTGGGTATAGATTGCCTGGATAATGACACATAACAGCTCATCACGTGAACATGCCCGCCATAATCTAATTATTTTAGGAAATGGTAGTTATTAGAAATGACACCTTTTTTTTTGTGTTTTTGGCCTTATCTGGGTGCCTGAGCTCATCATAAAGGTTAACAACTCTAATTGTCCTGGAAATACAAAGGCGGCGTCACCTTAAATGGAAAAGCTGTTGTCGAAATTCCCTCTTTCGGAAACAGTATATGATAGGGTTCCACGTTGACCCAGCCTGAGAGAGTACCTTTGCCAGAAACCACGCCCAGTACAACGCCTCGTTTTCTTCTACCTTTGCCAGCAAAATGCCTGTGACAAAAAGTGGTAAATAACTGACTAGAAACGCTGTAACGATTATCAATGCATCTTTGGATTCGTTGATACTTTTTATCAAAATTTGATATTGCTGGCTTTCCTTGATGTTGGCATTAACAGCTTGTTGCTGCTGGGCCATCTGAATTTTCTGACGTTTTATAGCTCGGCTTATCTGGTATTGTTGTTTGGCAATCAGTCCTATTCCAGAAGGAATGATGAAGTATAGCAGTGTTGAAAGCAATAACTTACTTAATATTTTGTTGGCATTAAAATTTTTATACACACATCTATAAGTAACTTCGTTATAAACCAATTTCACCACTCCAAATAAAGGCAAAGCAGTAATAAAAAAACCTCCAGTCCATAAAAGTGCAACAACTATAATTTTCTTTGTGGTTATATCACTGCTGAATGCAAATGGGTGACGATTGCCGTTTGGCATTCCCAAGTAACTGCACATAAAAGTGTTATGGATGTGATGAAAAGACATCTGATCAGGTACGAAGTTCCTTTACACCAAGCCATTCCGAAAACCCACTGCTCTTTGAGGTGGCTAACTCCCAGAAATATAACGAGAATATGAAAAACGAAGTCCGACATTGATAAATTTGCTAGGAGAAAGTAAAGCATTTTGTGAAGTCTTCGTTTTGCTGCTACTGTCAGAATCACGACAAAATTCAAGGTCAAACCAAACAGAGCAAACACAAGAGCTATACACCCTTTTACTGAATTAGAAATCATCCTCTTCAGTAACCGAGAAAATACTTAGAATGAACCACTGATACTTGATTTGACAGGGACTAAAGACAACTCGATAAACTCGAAATTAAGTAACAATAAATGTTATCAATTTTAATTCAAATTTATTTTAATTAAAAACACTTAAAACTGTCCTTTGATGTAAATTGCATGCACTAGATATGACGCAAATCGTTGCAAAAAGCAGTTGTCTTTACACAAAGAATTTTTGATAATAAAGAAAATTGTTGTTTCAAGGAGAAAAATTCTCACTTAAGAAGATCATTTTTAGTTCAGTTGAAAAGTTCCATTTAATCTCTCATAAAGAAGTATAATTGGGCTTTAAAAGCGTTTTTTCATTTATATTTTTGTGAATTGATTATGAAAATAACATGCTTGTCGTGCTCTGCAAACTTAGTACTTTTGTTTTCCTTGCTCGCTCTAAAAGTTTCTGTTTTTTCTTCTCGTTTTGTTAAAAAATTCAAGACCCTTGTTGCTGCGTATTAGTCCGATAGTTAACATGGACTCGGAGTTTTTTGAACCCGTATAGAAATGTTTCTTTTATTTTACTGAGATAATAATGACACTGCAGACAATTAGATGTATTTTAATGGTATTTGACGGTCCGATCATAGTTTGTGCATATGTGTTTATGGAAATTAGACATATAAACTTCACAAATACACTCGCATTGAAACATAATTATTACTTGTGCCAGCAGCGAAGCGCGGCACAAGTTTAGGTTTGCCCCGTTTTTTTTTTTTTTTTTTTATTTGTGT
>JANCMA020519439.1:0-10359 GCA_024336925.2 Zoanthus solanderi | reverse complement strand
TAGGTAAGACATAATTCGCTATATTTGCCGTTTATTTCATTCGCTCAGTGTGTGATCAGTAATGCTTCGAGGACATTTTAAAACTGGATTTCGAGCACGCGCAGTACAGATGTCCGTGTTTTCTGGCCATGAGGGTATATTCTGGCCTAGGCCAAACTATATACGGGTTTAATCAGGAGAGGGGTTAGTTTGGCTTCTTACACTCGGGAAAAGCTAACCAACTGTATGAAAAAGTTACTCGGCAATAGTGGAGCAGGTCTTTGCAATAGTGGAGCGGGTCTGTGAAATAATGGAGCAGATCTGTGGAATAAACTCTCAGGGAACCGAGAACAGATGAGACTCTCGATCAGCGTATTCCAAAAAGGGACGAGAGAATAGTTATTGTAGGTCTAGGCCAAGCTCAGCAAAAAGCAGACATGAAAAACAAAGTTTTGTTGTTTTTATTCTTCACTTGTAAAAATAACTGTACGTAAGCTGATGTCTTTGTATTGTGTATAAACAAGTGTATGACGTACTTATGTATGTATATATGTACGTATTTACTTCAAATTATCGAAAATGTTTTCAAAACAGTGCTCAACTTTGTCAAGGAGCATTATATAAAAATTATATTATTAGCATTATTGAAATCATTCAAGTCTTGAAATACTTATTTATTTTTTACGTATGTATATATGTATGTATGTATGTATGTATGTGTGTATGTATGCATGTAAATGGAACATTGTAAATTCAAATACCCAGATTAACCATAAAATTAGACAGATGTTTCTTTAAACGTTTTTTTAATTGGATGGTAACTTCCTTGGTAACGAGGTAGTTCATTTCGTTCTTTGTTGTGCTGCATAACCAAGCTGTTGCATATGTTGCTTTTGTGGTTAATATCGGGTAACGCGTGATCTGCCTCTTTTAAACAATCTTTACGATTCTTGAGAGAGCAGTGATTTGTCTCGTCAGTAAGACAGGGCAATGGAATCCAAGGATTAATCTCAGTATTCCCACCGTCACTTGCTGATGATGTATCATTTAAAGTGTTACAATTACTGTAATTGTCACAAAGATTGCCGCACTTTGAGTGTAAATCGGTTTCATTGGGGTAGAAATCTTTAAAAACTGAAATGTAGTTAACTTTACTATTTTTATTGTTGTTAAGGATATCGGTTTTATTAGTGGCCTGTTGCTGAGTATTCTTACTGTTTCGGGTAGTGCTTTTATACTGCAAAAAATGACAAACTTCGGTATCATTTGAATCCAGCGTGCCAGCAGGTAAAAAGTTTCCAGGACGAGGAATAAAGTGGAATTCCGGACACTCCCTCACAAATCTATTAACAGAAGAACCAAAAGACTCATTGAATCAGTTGATGAGATATTCTCCTAAGCTTTTCGAGTGAGAGGACAACTAATAACACTTGAGCGAAAAAACTATATGCTACCTAACACAAATTTCAGAGAAGAACAAAAACATTTAGAACACTTGGTTTAGATTAACTTCTTTACTTGATTTACATAAAATCAGTTGAAGAAGTTTTGGCCTTCAAAACATGATTGTTATACAAATTGGGAATTCGAGATTTAGGTTAAAATTTACACCTATTGTTATTACATTAAGATCATGGAAAGAGAAACACGTTTTAGGACAACTAATCTGAATTACACATCAGTGAGGTCGTCTTCCACTTTCTAAAACGTTGAGTGACCAAACTAATTGTAATATAAGTTAAAGGGATAACGGTTGGCAGCACTACGTGTAATACTTGTAATCCTGGTATGCACAATCCACAATTATTATATTGTGTCCTTCAACACATTACTAGTTCCACTTGAACTAGCTTTATAATTGAGTACCAAATTCCGCAAGGCTAACCTGTAAGGTATAATTGCTTTGTTTAAGGAGGTCAAAAACTACCGAATTCAAGGTTAAATGCTAGTCGCATAAATAACTTATACCTCGTGAAGGGTTCTAGGACAGCTTACCAAATTTGACAAATTAATAAATAGAATTAAATCAAAGTACTAATGACTTGGTGGGTTCGTAGATTCCTAGTAAGAGCCCTAGAGATCAACCGATGCATTGAAGTCATGATACATAGGAACTCTAAATACCTGACTGTTGAAGGGCTGACGTTAACACAACTAGGCTCGCTATTTGATTCCATTTTGTTGGCGACTGTGACATTTTGGCCAAACAAACAGTAGCGGGGCATCTTGGTTCCGACTACCCCAGACAAAACAGAGCCAGTATGAATCCCAACACGAATCTGATTAGAAAATGGATTAACGTTAATGACCTAAGGATATAAAAGACAAAAAAATTACAAGGACAACTTGACAAAAAAGATCAACAACAACAGAAGCATTGAGGACGTCTTTAAGTGGCGAGAGGAGCTGCGTTAGAAGTGAGTATAAACATTGAATTAAAGAATATCAATCAGTGGTTAAGAGCAAACAAA
Source organism: Zoanthus solanderi (assembly GCA_024336925.2). Taxonomy (NCBI): domain Eukaryota; kingdom Metazoa; phylum Cnidaria; class Anthozoa; order Zoantharia; family Zoanthidae; genus Zoanthus; species Zoanthus solanderi. The sequence goes on along the minus strand of JANCMA020519439.1, from coordinate 7,909 downwards.
TTATCCGTCAACAGTGACAAAAATAACTTTGTAATCTTTCATTCTCTACAACGGAAAATTTTCCACACCATGAGTCTTAGCAGCATTCCTGTCAAGCAATAAAATAAAATTCCTAGGGCTTACTTCGATTCACAGTCGAACTGGAAGTCCAACGTCCTCCACTTAGCAAAAAAAGTAGCAGGGGAAATGACCTTCTTTTCAGAATTACAGATAATGTAAACAAAGAAATATTTAGACAGTTTTATCATTTCCGTTTTCAGTTTATTTGTCTTGTCACAACAATAAATTTACAATTTTCAGGATTTTACATGTATATTAGACAAGGAAGTCCAAAGAAGCCATAGGCAATTATGAAATGATATATAAATTATCTAAGCAGATTAAATGATATACTTATTTTATGATAAAAACAGCAGTTCCAAGCAAAAGCAGAAAGAAAAAGAAAATAAAAAAAGTAAAAGCAAAAACAAACACACACGAACAGACCGAACACTAGTTATGTCAGAAGAAAAGCTTTGCGTTTGGAAGTGAATGCAGATATACTTGTAGCGTTTTTTATGCCAATGCTGAGGGAATAAAACAAATTGGGGCCTTGAAAATTTCCTCACATTTGTCTTACAATAGGGCAATAGCCAGAAATTCTTTGTTCTTGTATTGTACCCATTAATGTCCTATTCACAGGAAACATGTTATTGTCGATTTAGTTTATCTATTTTTAATATACGGACTTTCTACTTGGGGAAATTCATATTCTTTATCACTTAAGGAACTTATTGTACTCGATAGCCAGAATCATAACTTTTTTCAAAAAAAGATGAATACTCTGAGCATCTTTTCTAGGGACTAGGTATATTGAAACTAACTGATCTAGTTCACTATCAAACTGCTCTGTTCATGTATTAGTATCATTATATGCTTCCAAATTCCTTCAATGGAGTAGCCTCTATACACAACTACAATACTAGATTCGCCTCTACATTTTCATATTACATCGAAGCAGTCAAAATAAACTATGGAAAACTTAATATACGCTTTGCAGCCAAATATTGGAATAGCTTAGGCGAGAGCATTAAATTAAAATCATTCAACTCTTTTAAAGTTAAACTAATAGAGAACATAATTTTAAATACATACAATAATTAACTACATCTACTCGGAGTTTCTCTTTTTCTTTTGTTGTTTGTTTTTAAAAATTCTTATCAGTATTTATTATTTAATATTACACCTGTGCTTATCAGTAAAAGCGTGAACACCTGAAATATGTGTGGAATATTTGTGTAGTAACCAATCACAGGCGAGATCTTTACACCACAGGCAATGAACGATTTTCTAGTGGTCACGGAGAAAATTATTTTCTTTTTTTTAGGGTTACAAGCTGAAATTTAAAACACCGCAGATCCCCTGTTCCTAATGAACAGTGCTGAGAACCGCATCCATCACATCGTGCGATACTAGAAAGAAAAAATTGAGAAGCAGACGCGACGACGACCAGTTTCCATGTAAGGACGTTTCACATAAAGAAAGCAAAAGTAAAAAATTGTGATGTTTTCATTTCTGATAGCAGAATCCCTGCTAATATTTTTTTGTATGGGGGCAAACGTTGAACATTCGAACTACTGTTCAGCCAGAAGTTCTTTGATTGCAAGATGGGCAAACTGGAAAGACATTTATGGCTCAAAGTAGACAGCCCAACTTTCGCTACTCCTTCCAAAATATAATTTTGCCTATTCTCTGAAGGCGTTTATGCATTTGATATCTGGGGGATTACATGCAGTGAAGAGCTAGCCGAGCAGATTTCAAGTCTCGTTTGGAAATCGTTAGCACATCTAAGGAAAGAAAGCATAATTTCTGATCGCGGTTCTTCCTACCAAAAAATGTCAGTGACTGACTCGCATGTTGCAACCCAACGGTTATGAATCTCTGCTTATTATTGTTCAAGACATAACTGAAAATGTATTTTTCTTAGAAGAATTCAACAAGAACAACTCTCAAAATTCAACTTTATAATAACCTAGATCTATGCTTGCTAAGTTACATGTTTGACACGAGGAAAAATTCTAACAGAACATGTAATATATTTCCAAGGCGGAAAAGCAGTTATTTACTTGTTAATAGACTGAATGTTGAAACAAAACAAAAACAATTTTTCCGTGACCGATAGGGAGCCGTTTGTTGTCTGTGGTTTCTGTGGTGTGAAGATCCCGGACATATTTGAGGTGTTCACGCTTTTATAAGCACAGTTGTAATCTCTATGCGTTCTTTGAATAAGGTATCTGTAAAACGTGGACCGGATACCTGCGGATCGCGGATGCGGATGGGAAAATGCGGATAGAAAAATGCGGATAGAAAAATGCGGATGGAAAAAAGTATAAAAGAATACAGCAAAAAAAAAAAATTATAAAAAAAATTTAAAAAAAAATTATAAAAACTAAATTTAAAGAAGAAATGGAGTACAACTTATACAGCCGCTAAAGCGAAAAACTAACTGCAAGTGATGAATACCGTATTCAAAATAAACAACTAGTCTTTGGCTGGCTGTTCATAGCTTCTACACCGTATGACGAGTCCCAAAAAGGACGAAACAGCTGTCTACGGCTGGCTTAGTCCGAGCTCTTACTTGTATTGGTTCACTGACAAATTAATTTCAACGTAGTTTTCCAGCCATTGATTTTATTTTACTCATGAAAAACTAACAACAGTTTTTCCCATATAAAAAGACTATTTATTTAATGCAAAATAACGAGAAATATCCCTCATAATCACGAGAGTCACCAGGACTCCAATTTTCTCAAAAAGTTGCTCAAAAGTTGCTTTTTGTATTTTGGTGTAAGAGGCTAACTATCAATTAAAATGAAGATGTTCATGAAGAATTTCACTTTGCATAGATGTCAGATGCATATTGCATAATTATTTCATTATAATTTTATGTAAGTTTCACTTTTATATTTTTATCTTCTCTCGGCCCACATCCCAAAATCTGATTCTCTTCATTGGCTTCTTTATATTACAATTATTACCAGATAAATAATTATGAGATAAATATTTTTGAGTTCACAAAGCCATCACATACTGGTATTGAAACAAAACAAACGCTGCTAATTTGCTTATTTGATACATAAAGTATCTCTGGCGTACATGACTCACTGGAATATTTATGAGTTCACAAATCCATTAAGCATCATTGTGGATGTAGTCCAGGGTAAAATTTCCGTATTGGGGTGTACTATTGTTAAGTCATACGAACTAAACCTTACCAGACCCTAACTTCTATAGTAAAATACGCGATGAAACTGCATGCATAAATAAGTACACCCCAGTACGGAAATTATCCCTAGTCCAGAGCACTATTTCTGGGAGGGATGTTTGCACCCCTTGTTGTTTGTCCCCAACGAACTGATGTAAATCTAGTTATCACACATGCTTATTGTCATTGTACCGTAACATGACTGATGCTTCTACTGTTTCCTCTAATGCTGCATCTTGTTGCTTGCTGAATGCATTTTGCAACAGACTAAACACTCGTTCTGCTGAAGCTGAGCTAGGCTGCACTAGTAAGATCTTTTTTAATGCAGCAGACCAATTTGGTAGAGCAATTGTATGTGTGGCCCACCACTGTACTTTCCCCTCCTCTGTTTCAATTGCTGCACCATCAGCAATGGCCAGATAGTTAGGGAGCTCTTCCACAAGCGAAACAACTTGTGCATCACTAATAAAATTAAATTGTTTCAGTTCTTGAATTGAGGCTGCAGTTTGCTGTAGTGCCTGTACTTGTATTGGGCAGCATAAGCGTGCAGGTTTAAATGCACGGACTGTTTCATGGAATTGCATTTTGAATTTCTGCTGGTAAATGCGGAAGCCCGGGTTGATGCATGCCTTTGCTTGAGCAACCAACTGCTTGTACAACACCATATTTCCATCAGTGTGTTCGTGAGCTTTGGCCTCGGTGTTGGGTTATGATTCAATAGCTATTGCATGGGCTAGTGCTAGTTCCAACAGGGTTGCACGACAAACTAGGAGAAAGGTTTTCATTTTCCCTTAGGAAAAGCTCTACATCCCCGAAAAACTCCATCACCTTATTCAAGACTTCCCACTTGCTCTACCATCTGGTATTTGATTGAAGACTCGTCGCTGTCCCAGTTCTTGTTTTCCACAACAGCCGAGCAGCTGGACTAAGGTAAAACATTGTATTCCAACACCGAGGAAATTTGTCTAGGACCGACTAAATTCAAAGTGCTTACCAACAGTGTCAATGTTGTGAGAGAAACTTATCACATTAAGAATGTTGGGAAAAAAAACTTGCTTTGACGCAACCCAGCTTAATTTACTGCTACACCATCTCGAATTGCTGCTAGAAGTTGATTTGGTTGAATTTCATACTCTACAGCTGGGCAATTAATTAACCTCTGAGCAAGTTTTTCTGCATTCATGCTCTTGGCTAGGATTCCTAACTTGACAAGCCTCTGCTGTATATTCCATTTGCTGTCAATGAAGCGCACAATAATTGCTAACGCTTCTCCGAGCCTGGTGCTCCCATCAAATATTACAGAAAAAGCGCTATTGGCAGCCATTTCTGATTTAAGTGTGTCTATTTCCTTCTGATGAATCTACGGAATGAATTCCGCCAGATGAGTGCAAGATGTCAAGCGATGACCATATTTTTCAAGAAATTGCCGCAGATTGTCGACTTTTGAAAGGGGAATACCCGCCTTCAGTAAAGCTTGTAAAAATTGCTACTGTTTCGTTTTGATTGTATTACGTCGTGTGGTGTGATTGTAGAAAATGGTAGATTAAAGCACAATAATGATCTAAAGGGTACACTTTTTGCTCTGGCTAGGCTATAAAAAAAAATTTCAAGTCGATTCTTTTGACTCGAGGCAAAGCAACAGAGTTCTTTTAACTCCTATTTTTCTTTTAATTCTGGGGTGGGTCCATGATTTACAAAAAGGGATAACTATATTTTGACCTAAAAAAATTTTCAACAAAATTTACTTTATATTTATGAATTCCAGTATATGCAGAAATTTGACTTTTCGGTTATTTTGCAATGTACTGGAAAACCACGTTTAAATACAATACTTTCCTAAATAATGATAATACATACATACATATACTTTATTTATCCTCAAAATTTTAGAGTAGCTGTACAGCTAATATCTTCGAGAAAATAAAAGTAAAAATAAAAACAATAAAATATACAATAAAAATACCATTATTTCTAGACTAAATACAATATTATGCATGCAGAGGGGGATATAACTGGATCTATTGTGAAAAAGCTTCATATTTGAGGATCTCCTGCTTAAATCGTAGAAAATCTAATGTTCTGTAAGTGTCTGGGAGAGAGTTCCATATTTTGCAAGCTACGTATGAAAAAGAGTAGAGACCATAAGTTGTTGTTTTTGGGTTAGGAAGGACCAGAATATGATTACCGCGCAGATTGTAGGATGAGGACCGTACAGTGAACATATCTTTTAAATAACGTGGATAATCAGCAAAAAACAGACTCTTATATAATGTAATCATAAAATTCTGCAGGCGTCTAATGAATAGAGGTTTTAAGTTAACTTTGCTGAGTAAAATCTCATAAGGAGAGCTGTAGTCCTGTAGTATAAACCTAAGAATACGCTTATTCAAATTATCTACTTTGTCGGTATTACGCGCGCCACAGAAATGGCAAACAGAAGAACAGTAGTAAAAATGCGGCAAAATAAAGACTTTATAAAACTTCAATAGTGTCTTCTTGTCAATAAGTTTCCGAAATCTAACGATGTAACGAATTTTCAACTCTTTATGAGTTGATTAATTTTATTTTTTTCAAAGTTTTGGATGGGTCTCTTGCTAATTTGTGCACATATTTTTTTATCCTATTGGAGGAGTAAAACAAAGAAACCCCTGCTAAGCATGAAATAACGAAATTCAGCCAGTTTGAATAAACTGGAAGCCCTACTGTATGTACCTGAAGGCACTACGAGGAGTATAGGTGATAGTGTGAACAAAGTGTGAACAAACAAACATGTGAGCAATGAGCATTGAAAGTATCATTCCCTTTGTAGGACAAGTTTCCAAAAGCTCAGGTGGATATTTACATTACTGTTCTGGAGAATGATGGAGGGGGTAAGTTGAACTTTAAAATGTATTTTATTGAAGCCTACCCTATGGGAGGGGGGGGGAGGGGGAAGGTTTAGTGACAACTAAATTAAAATAGTAATGGTTAAATATATGTAATGGAAATATAGTCTAAAACTATAATAATTAATTAAATTTAGTTAAAATATATCATTCTTTTAATTTCTATATTATATGGCTTTTATATAGTATAACTATAACACGTATAGAATAATGTTTCCTTATTCACCTAAAAATTGTCACTTCCATTTTTCTCTCATGTCCATGGAAGGTCATGAAAAGTTTTAGAAGCTGAAAATTAATTTTCAAGACTTGGACAAATCACTTTGAGGCATGTACTTAAATGCTATGAAAAAGTATTGAATTTCTAAGCCATTTCTCTGCAAACAAATTGTGAACACAATTTCATGAGGACTCCCAACAGGTTTCGGTGACAAGCAACGTCACTTCAGAATCGCAAAAAAAAAAGTATTAACAATCTTGTTCAATTTCATTTCTAACTTTGACATGTACAAACAGATATCTAAGTCTTCATTCAAACGATGAGCATTACAATAATTATCAACAAAAACATCAATAACGCTAAAAGTTAGGACTACATGTAAACTTCAAGACTATAGTTTCAAATTAAGACTAGGGAAAGGTACCAAAGCAAGGCCATTGATCGACACTGACTAAATTGGAAAGCCTTAAAGCAAATTAGCAATGGGGGAAGATAAATGTAAACCTTTTTTAACTTTAACGGCGACTCTCAGCTGATATAGCTACCTGGTGGATCTTTCTGCGCCAGTTTTGCCAATTCATAGCCACTTCCTTCCAACTCTTAAGTGGTAATTCTAGGCTTTTCAAGGTTGATTTGAGGCAGTCTTTGTAGTGAAATTTCGGTCTTCCTTGATTGCGGTTTCCCCCCGCAGTCAGCTCGTCATACATCAACTGCTTTGGGATGCGAGTTTCATTATTTCCGTATGATTGCCGACAAATCTTGGCTAAAAAGCTAGATGGTTGTGAAAGTCGCTTCAAATCTTTTTTCTTTTCACAGTTGTCTTCACACTTTTTCCTACAGTTTCCTTCGTCAGCAAACGGCTCGTCAATGTAGTCCTATGTCGCTGTTGCTGTTTGCATAAGTTGTAGAGCAAACGCACTAAACAAACGAAGTAAACAAAAGATTTGTAAACTTTTTTGTTGTTCATTTTTGATACTGTTGAGAATATTCTTGTATTTCTTTTGCAAGATTCAAAATATTTTTATAGCGGACCGTGGAAGAAGTCATTTTTGATTTTGGTTTGTTCCATTCATGCCTAAAAAACGTTTTCGTTTTCTTCTATCATTTTGTTACATAAAGAGATGTGCCATCCATGTGAATGTGAGAGACGGACACATTTAACCCAATCAGCGATGCATTCCTAATTTTGTCTAGGCAACAGTATTCAGTTAATAAATAAATACGAACAAATAATAATAATAATAATAATAATAATAATACTAATACTACTACTTATAATAATAATATTAACTGTTTATTCACCAATTCCTTCGAAAGTGAAAAGGAGATAAAAGAGGTTATCCCTGTCTAGTTTATCTCCTGATAATATAAGAAATTAAGAAATTAATTATTTACAACTGTTTAAAATAGTATCTATATATATATATTAATAAGCAACCTTTGTTCACTGTAAAAAATCCGCACCTGCAATTGGTCAAAATCTATCACGTGATTTCGGTCTATCTGTCACTAACCGACACGGCCGTGCATAAAAAAATCATATACCTATGGCTGAGTCTT
>JANCMA020519333.1:0-10359 GCA_024336925.2 Zoanthus solanderi | reverse complement strand
AATTTTTAATTCTAAAATAAATCTACAAAGAAAACAAATTTGCAAATGATTTTTTTTCCGCCTGTAAAACAAAACTCGGTTAAAGTTGAGCTGGAGTGAATACGTCTGCTTCCAGTATAATTCGTATTTTGTTTCCTGAGTACTTTTGTGGACGACAAACATCTTGAATAATAGCTACAAAAATTTGCAAAGGTTGCCATTTGAAAGTGTCATATGCCATGCTAGACCTCTTGACTCTTATTGATTATTGTTTGCTGCTCGTATTTTTAAGAGCGGTTTAGAATTGAATTGCCCTAAAATTTAGTCCATTAACTTTGCTCTTCCTTTCAATATGTATTCAACAGTATCTTGCGATATTTTAGAATAAAGAAAATACTGGTAAAATCTTGCTCCCTTACTTTTTTAACTAACAAAAAATCTGTTATATTAGATAAACCCCACCTTTTCGTTGAGGCTCTTTACGCCATTGCGTTTCAACACAAATTGATGCTATTTAAGGCGAAGTTTCTTGCTTTCTGAAGCAAACACCCTCTTCAGACTGATTTAATAAAGTTCTTTATGATCAAGAAATTATCATTTAATGATTATGGATTTCAGATCTTTATGCATCGATCAATTCGAACCTTCAACATCCCCCTCCCGGGCAACCCTCGGGCAATTAACAGCAGTCCTTTTCTGGGGGCCGGGAATTTGACGTTAGGAAGTGTCTGTGGGCCGGGAATTTGAACCAAAGGGAGGGGGAGGGCCGGGCATTTGAACAAACAACGAAATTTTAAATTGCATGAATTCTTTTCAGCATAAAAGTTTAGCTGTTCAGTAAGTTGTGTATTATGTTAAAGTTTAATATTCAGCGCTACTTCGAATATTTAGTACACATTTCAAAACTGTCTTATGAGTGAAAAAATTACAGCCGTTAAATTAAAAGAAAATATCAGCAAAAATCCATTTTATTCTTGTCCCCGGGGCCGGGACATGTGAACTAAACTCTTTCCATCTGGTTGGGCATTTGACCAGCGATCTTGTCCCGTGGAACGGGCATTTGACCAACAACGATTTCAAAAGTTCAAATGGCCGGGGGTTGCCCGGGGGGGCATGTTGAAGTTTCAAATTGATCAATACATTAAGAAAGAGAAGTTCATCATCAGTCAGACATTTTTCATGACTATCAATAGAAACTAATTTACGTATAATCATTTCGATTGTTGCTGTCTGCTCGAAAGATGCACAACTTAAACATTGTTTTCGCCTTCTAAAACGAACTGTGTACTAAATCTACCGAGTCTTTAGATATGAGACGACGTTTTGATTGAGACGACGTTTTGATTGAGACGTCGTTGTGATTGAGACGTCGTTTTGATTGATACGCCGTTGTAAGTGCAATTCCCTAAAATGCCTTTTAGAAATCGCTCAAGAAATTTTCACCGCGGCCGCAGTTGTCTATGTTTTAGAGGGAAAAACTACTAAAAAAACAGAACAACATAAGACAGCTTCTGCCATTGGCTTGTATATTTTGCCACAACTCTAACATTCAATATAACACAAACTGCTTATATACCAAAGACAGGAACAACGCTGTCCCTGAGATAACACTACTTCTGAGACAACATTACTCCCGAGAAAACATTACTCCTGAGACAACACTTTTCCCGAGACAACATACACTACTTGTAAGACAACCCTACCCCCGAGACAGCTCTATCCCAGAGACAACTTGACCCCTGAGAAAACACTTCTCCCGTGACAACATGACCCCTGAGACAACACTTCTCCCGAGACAACACTACTTCCGAGACAACACTACCCCCGAGACAACACTTTCCCCGAGGCAGCACTGCTCCGAGACAACACTTCCCTTGAGGTAACACTGCTTCGAGACAACACTACCACCGAGACAACACTTCCCCGGTGGCAACACTGCTCCGAGACAATACTACCACAAAAAAGACACTACCCCCGAGATAACACTACCCCCGAGACAACACTTCCCTCGAGACAACACTTCCCTCGAGGTAACACTTCCCTCGAGGTAACACTTCCCTCGAGACAACACTGCTCCGAGACAACGTTACACGTGAGACACAAAATGCCGTTCTGATATTTTTTTCGCACTGTACCTTGGATGTTTTTCATTCTTGTGAAAGTTTCTTCACAAACTACTGAGCTTCCATTCACCAGTTAAGTTGCAATAGATTTTGGTTTATCTAAGTATTGTCGTAGCCAGTGCTTGATCATTTGAGCTTGAAAGGAATCACTAGCTCCACTCACGCATTCATTCAATCAATCATTTTCTTTCTTCTTTTTTATGCTTTGTGTTTATTATTATTATTGTTTGTTTTTTAAATAATATAATAATAACTTTATTTCAAACTTTTCCAATATATATATATATTTATATTCACACACACATACAACGGTAAAATACAACATCTTAAAATATAAAGTATCAAATATCAAAAAATCTTTCTCAAACTGTCCATATAATAAAATGTAAAAAGTCTAAAATATCTGATTAAGAGATTCCAGCTCATTCCATGTCAATCAGTTCTTTTCCTTCTGGCTGATCATGAGCCTCTGAGACATAGTAGTGCGCATGCGCTTCTAAGAATAGCAAAGGAAACTTTTCCTCGGATCCATGATATTGTAGTTGCATAGTTCTCTCTCTTTTTAGTCGATAGGAGTTCAGCTAGTCTAGTATGAAAACGCTGGCACTCTCCAGCCATCCCTCAGGACTGTGGTGGTTGTAAATCCCAATGGTGTGAATGTTCCTTGTTCTACTTCAGTAATTCTTGGCCCAAATTTTCTCTTTTTTTCGTTTTCGTGAAGGTTGTATATCTGTTTTTGGGTGAGGTAACTGTAGGAGTCCGCATTCGGGTGGCAAACCCTTCTGTCAAAAAAGCCGGCTCTCTGTCCCTCGCCAAATCCACGACAATGCACATCAAGACGGGCATCTGGGGCTCTTTTAGTACAACTGTTGAGTTCTTCGCCAGTGATAGGTTGTAATGAAGGTTCAGTCTCATTATCGTAGCAGACCATATCCTGAAGTTCAGCCTCTAAGTCACGGATGGCATTATGACGCTGAATAATCAGGCCCCCGCGTTGGCAGATCATAGCGTGGTCGACTGTGAAGCAGCATCCACATAGACACATTGATGGGCTATCAGGAATGGACAGTCATAGCGAAGTCGAATAGCATCTCGAAATTCCCGTTTATTTAGGTCAAAATCCATGTCCTTGAGGGAAATGACGGTTAACCAGCTAGACGCACCCTTTTCGCGAGCAAGCTCCACATCTCAGCGATCTATCTGACAAAGACATCTTCAAGCTCTCAAACTGTTCTTCTAAATACTTTTCTTTCTCCTTGCGAACAGAATTTATAATCTTGTGTACATTGGCTTCATCGAGTGTTTTATGAGATTGCTTCATTATTTCTTCTACCAGTGGTGCACTCACTCGGATTGACGATGAATATTCTAAGTCTGTACTTTTACACGGATTTGTGAGGCCTAGGCCGCCCAAACGCACTGGAAGTGCCATTAGATCCCGTTCAACCCGTGAGCACGTATGTTCAGTTAATGATGGAATGAGCAGCCCAGAGATTGCACGTTCGAGTGGTTCCAGTAAGTCCTCAATATCTGGCAAAGCTCTCACGAAGTACGTCCAGTGATGTCTAAGACCAAATGTGAGCGCTGCATAGGAGGGCTGTGGTTGAGGTATCGGAAGCTCCGCCAACAAGGTAACTTAACCCTTTTAGTGCCAGTTGTATTTTTAAATTCTCCCAACCTGAGTCCATACTTTTCATTGAACAAATTTGAGAGAAGTTGACTTTTAATCTTCAGTAGTTGGCTTTGTTTGATCAATTCCCATTTTCTCATCACCAAATTTCATATTTTGTATGTGTTATATAAGGAGAAGTTGGTTGTTGATAACTGACTGGCACTGAAAGGGTTAAGCAGTATTTAATTATATTTGCATGGCTTTAAATTTCGTCCGCTTGTATCTATTTTAAAAGCTCCATCAGAATGGCACACAATTGTTCTGTTTGTCTTTTGCGTAAATTTGATTTCAGGCCAATAGTCCCCTTTTTAAAATTCTGGTAAATTTTCTTCACCTGAGAAACTTAGCTTGCAGGGAACTTGAATTCCGTCGCCGTCACCAAGGTTCACGGCTTTTCCATGCACTGTCACAATGCAAGTGTTCTGTAGATTTGCCCGCAGGAAATAAAAGACGGTTTTGGCAAAACGTCCATTTTTTCCCTTCTGCAAATGGCCAATAACTTGGTCGCCCTCCCTTTTCACACAGACGGCGTATTTGCCCACAGGATTCTCTGGTTCCATGACTGCATGAAGAACTTCATTACGCTTTGGTGTCCATTCTTATTGATACACGTGATAACCTCTGATGAATGAATCGATTTCAAAAGTTACAAGACTTGTAGACTTCGCTGCCATTATAGCTGAAGAAAATTTTGTTCTTGTAACTTGCAATTGAAGAAACAAATGAAAACAACAACGTGACAATTTTTTCCAAAGACTAAATCTCACTTTCATTCATTTAGGACCAAGAGACATATGAATTTTGTCTAGAAAGTGCAAAACTCTCTCCAAAGACAGTAATAACTAAAACCAACCGACTAAACAAAAAATGAACACATTTGAAAAAGTATAAAAAATATATAAATAAAAAACAATTGAATCTTTTTGAACTAAAATAAGATGTAAAATTTCAAAAACACTTATAATTTTCGAAATGACTTTAATCTTAGTTAGATTTGGCACGAATTCGGCGGTTGTCTGAAGCGGACTGGCTACATCACGTGCAGTTTTTTCCCCGAGAGATCGGATTATTTTGAAATACTAGTAAAACTACTTTTGTCTTGCGCCAAAGCATGAAAAGCGCAGTTCATTCATCCTTTTACCTTTCCAAGATGTCGAACCAACTTAAGCGAAAGCTTTCTATGAAGTCCTTAGAAGACAAGTATCATGCCATCAAAGATATTGAGAACGGCATATCGAATAAAGACGCAGCTGCAAAATACAATGTACCGAAAAATACAATTTCCACGTGGTTAAAAAATAGGGAGAAAATACTCGAGGCCTTTGAAGGTGGAAGCACGGCTATAGCCAAAAAGCTAAGAACAAGCAAACATGAAAACTCGCAAAAAGCGTTATTGAAATGGTTTACTGCTGCTAGAGCTCACAGCATACCAGTTAACGGACCAATTCTGAAAGCAAAAGCAGAAAGTTATGGAGTGGCAATGGGAGAGGGCGATTTTAAATGCTCTGAAGGATGGCTTGGTCTATGGAAGAAAAGGCACAATATAAAGTTCAAGACTATTTCAGGTGAAGCAAGCTCCTGCACCGCCGACATGACGTCATCATGGGAGGACACAACTCTTCTGACAATATTATCGAAATATGACTTGGAAGATATCTACAACGCCGATGAATTTGGTCTTTTCTTCAAAGCGTTGCCGAATAAATCGCGGAAAACACAGCAAAGTCAGATTAACTGGCCTAGCAGCAGCTAATGCAAATGGTAACAAATTACCAATGTTTGTCATTGGAAAGTCAGCAAAACCCTAATGTTTTAAGGGAATTAAACACTTGCCGTGCAGGTATCGTTCCCAGAAAAAGAGTTGGATGGACAGTACCCTTGTTGAAGAATGGGTTCATGAGTTGGACAGAAAATTTATGCTTGAAAAACGGAAGAGCGCCCTCATAGTTGACAACTGCACAGCGCATCTGCATGTGGAAAGTTTGCAGTCCATTAATTTGATCTTCCTTCCGCCAAACACCACTTGTAAAACACAGCCAATGGATCAGGGTTTAATAAGAGCTACAAAGGCATATTACAGAGCAATGAGTGACCGTTCAGAAATTCATTGAAGTGATCGACGCAAAGAAGCCCCTGCCACATCTAAGTATTCTGGACGCGATGAATATACTTGTTGCAGCTTGGGCTAGAGTTTCTGAACAAACTGTGCAAAACTGTTTCAAGAAAGCAGGTATTTCGCAGGAAGCACAGAAGTCCGCTCAAAATGATGACAATGACCCTTTTAAGGTTTTAGTGGAAGAAATGGATAACTTGAAAGAAAAGATCCAGATCTTGTGCTAGATGCAACTGCTGCTGATGTTTTGAAAGCCGATGCATGGTGAAGTGCTGACTTCAGACTCCTTGCCACCATCTGACAGAGACATTCTTGCCGAGTTCCTTGATACAGTGGGTGAACAAGAGGACGATATAAATGAAGAAGCTTACGAAATTGAAATTGTTAACGAGCCACCCAGACAACCATCAATGAGCTCCATAAGGAATGCCTGTAGTTTATTTTTCAATTATAGTATGTTTATTGACAACTATGACGGTTCACACTGGCTACAAAAACAAGTACTGGATGTTTCCAATTTCATTGAACTTAAGTTAATAGCAGACAAAAGGCAGCGAAGTATTCTGGACTTTGCGGCTGAGTAGGTTCATAATTTCGATTTAAGATCACAATGCAACATTTTATGTTATTAGTTACATAATATGTTATTACTCTGAACTGTGGCTGCAACAAAACCTCAAAACTGTGCTATGTATATTGTTGTTTAACAACCACTTTAAATGCAAAATGAAATTTAGTATATACCGTTAACATAACTTAATTTACATGAAATATATGAAGTTTTTCAGAGCATCTTCACTTAAGTCGAACTCTGGTTATCTCTAACGTTTTCTCGCTCCCCTTGAGAGTTCGACATAACCGGAGACTACTGTATACAGATCTCTGCTTTCCATCTGCATTCCTTCATTCAAACTTAATAATACAATAATTTTTTTATACAGTTTCAAAGAAATGAGATTTGCAACTTCGTAGAATAAAGTTAATATAATTATTATTAAAAAAATGTTGTTATTATTTTTAATTTAATTTGTTATTGTTAATGAATATAATGATTATACTTAACATAATCATAGAGTGCTATGTACATAAACAGTGATCAATGATACTATTAACAGAGTCGACCATTTGGAGTAGCACTGCTGTTTGGGGGGATTGATGAAAATGGACCTCGATTGTAAGTTGATTTATATTTTAAGTTTTAGAAATAGATAAATTCTAAACTGTACATAGTGAGAAGAATTTTGAGTTCTTGTCAAATATAACCAAGAAAAGTTGGTCATTTTGCACTCGGTTTTTCAATGGTCATGACGTAGGCAATTGTTCCCATGACTAAACTAACATGAAAAGTGTAAAATGAAAACAATTCAAGGGAATTATTTTGTAGCTTATGGCCCAAATTAGACCAACTGTCCAAATAATTAGTTGACCCTCCAGGGATGAGGCGAGGTGAGAAAAGAGAGACATGTCGCTGAAACAACTTCCAACGTCAACACTCGTAAATTCATTCCCAGTCTCCAGAGCCATTGTTTTCTGATGTTTCGCTCACTTTAGATGGTAAAAAGTTGGATTTATCTCCCAGTAACAACAATCAGTTTGGAATATTTCAAAAAGTCGACATAAAAAGCTACATTTTTTCTCAGAAAATTTACTTCATAGGCACTTAAATTGTATGTGAGTTGTACTGGAACAAATTGTGAGGGATTGGCCAAATTTACAGCCTTCCAATACAACTGCACCTTATCCTTTCGTTTGTCGTGCCTACTGTTTACTGCTAAAATGAATTGGAAAAATCATTCCAAAATTAAAAGTGCTCTACTGTATTGGTAACTTGCTTACCCTTTCTTCTACAGGTTTGCTTTCCAATCCAATTTTGATCCGGGTTCATCCCCATAACTAGGGGTGGCCGGATTTACCCCACTCTAACAGCAATCTCTCCAACTCCCACTCTCCATCTCGCTCGATTCAAGGCATCCTCCTTCTCCAAACCAACACTCTTGCTCTCCTTCTCCACTTGCGTCTTCCACGTCTTCTTTGGTCGTCCTCGCTTCCTCTTGCCCTTCACTTCAAACTCCAACGCTTTTCTCAAAACATGCCCATCATCCCTCCTCAACACATGCCCGTACCATCTCACTCCATTTGCCTTTTTTTATCTAAACCACTGTTTCTTTCAATCCTAACATCTCCATTAGGTCCTCTGTCCTCGTTTTCTCCATCAGTTTTGCACCACACATTGCCCTCACCATTCCTCTCTCGGTCCTTCTCAAAACTGCCATTTTATTTTCCCTCAAACACCATGTCTCACTCCCATATAACATCGCCGATCTTGTACAACTCCAATAAACTGATAAACCATTCATTTCATTATTCTGTTTAAAAAGTATTATTTTTCTTTCAGATTCCATCTTGATCCTTCTGGGACTTTTATACAATATGATGCAAAAGCAATTGGTTAGTAATATGGTTTAAGTGCCTAAAACTGGTAAATAAACTTTCTATCCCATGTTTGAACACTACGCTTTTTCCTGTATTGGATTTCATGTGAATAACACACATTTTATAATTATCTTTATTCCATGCATTAATAAATACAGCCAATCCGAAGTCTGGAAAGCCGCTGCATATTCTGTGTTATCCAACGGGTAGTATTCCACCCGGCTATTCTGTCATTACTTGCAAGCGGCTATCCAAATGGCTCCAAAACTGTGTGCGTACGTTTCCAAAATGGTGCCAAAGTTGTTGGTCAAAGTTGTGAGAGTTTCTTGCATAAAGTAAAAATTCTTTTAGAGACATGGGAAGTGAACAAGAAACTGATGAAGAACTCCTTGCGGGGGACAAATTAGTTGTATTTTTTAAAGCTTGGGATAAATTAGTTACGCCTGAAGGTTCGTGTATATTTAACAATTAGACGAAGCCTGAGTCATTCTATCGATTAGCAATAGAAATTGAGACTGAGTATTTAAATTGTTTTAGTAAAAATCTCTGAAGGAGAAACAAAAGAACAACAATACTTTTTTTGATAAACAATTGTTGAATTTATTCAAACAACCAATGCTGATAATACACCAGTGACTATTCGTTGTGTGAAACTGCAAAATTGATACTTCAAATTCTTTTTTTTTCTTACCTTTAAGATTTTTCAGACCATATTTTCATGCTATTTTAGAATTTCTCTAGCACTGCTTTTTGAATAAAAGCGTTTAATTTTTTTTTCTGAAACGTTTTCTGAAAAGCGGGAAAGGGCCGCCATATTGAATTACTTTTTACATCACCTGATAGATAGTGAGTATGGTAACCAATCAGATTGCAGTATTTGCGAACTTAGTGAGTAGATTTCTACTAAACAGAAAATACAAGTGACGCGTGTCATTAGCGTAGCCAGGATCAGAAAATTTTGCAGGCCCTGATGGCTGAGCAAGCGCCGAAGGTGCGAGCTGCTGTTCGCGAGTGCTGTGGCGCGATCGTTCCTAGGGGGATTCGGGGACATGCTTCCCCAGGAAATTTAAATTAAAATTGCGTTTCTGTGTCTTTTTATTCAGTGTAATTAAAATTGTTTTTTAATGCTATGTTTTCCCTGTCAAAATAATTTGAAGGCCCGGGCTTACGGGCTGGCTACGCCACTGCGTGTCATATTCCATGCTATCCCACTTGAAACCATTGCACAACTACTATTAATTAAGCTCACTTTTTTTGTTAACACTAGTTCAGTAGATTTAAGTTGTACATTTCTTAACAT
The DNA here is from genome assembly GCA_024336925.2 of Zoanthus solanderi. Lineage (NCBI taxonomy): Eukaryota > Metazoa > Cnidaria > Anthozoa > Zoantharia > Zoanthidae > Zoanthus > Zoanthus solanderi. The sequence goes on along the minus strand of JANCMA020519333.1, from coordinate 739 downwards.
TAATCCCTCTATATAAAAAGATTTAAATATAAAATTTACAATGGAGACTGAATCAGATAACCAATTACCGTATATTGGAATGTGTCTCATCAGAACTTCAAATCAGATTAAAACTCAGGTTTATAGAAAGTCAACGAACACTGGCCTACTACTCCATAATCAAAGTCATGTTGATAGTAGGTATAAGAAAGCAATAATTAGAACAATACCTGCTCGTGCAGACCGTTTATCTTTATCCAAAGAAATGTTTACGGAGGAATGTCAAAAACTCAAATCTATCTTCAGTGAATTAAAGTACCCAGAAACTTTTACTGATCCAATTATCCAAAAATTTATTGCTTCAAAGTTAACAGATCAACAACATCATAACATCAGCCTCAGGGAAAACCCCGTGCGTGTCGTCCTCCCGTTCAAAGACCAGCAATCAGCCGACACCGTGAAGAAACAACTTAAAGAACTGTTAAGTGTGACAGGCAAGCAAATTGAACCGGTGTTTATAAGCCAGAAGATCGGCCAAATCATCAAAAGACGCGAGAGGAAGCCCAAGATTGTAAATCAACAATGCGTTGTCTATTATTATAAGTGTGATCTGTGTGATGCAGATCATGTCGGTTACACACGCCGGTGTAACAGCGGATTTGGTCCCCCTCGGCCCATATCCGCTAGCAGATTTGGTCCCCCTTAATGAGATTCTCGCGGATTTGGTCCCCCCACAAAAACACTTAATAACTTGAGCTTT
>JANCMA020519225.1:0-10360 GCA_024336925.2 Zoanthus solanderi | reverse complement strand
AAGATGATGAAGATATTACCATGCAAAATCACCGTTTTTTTACAGACAAATTTATGTTGGGGGGGGGGGGAGAACAAGTTCATTCCCCCCCCCAACATACAAATGTCTGTAAAATTTCGTTATTTCACGGAGCTGTATATTCGCGAGTTTTTAACCTTTTGCCATCAAAAAGAGTAGATGTCGTAATCTTTAGAAGCTCTTTCCACTGATATTAATTGATTTTTGCTACTTTGTATTCATCAAAAGTTACGTATGCGTGATATTAACCGTGAAAGGGTCTATTTTATAGCTTTTGTTAGGAAAATTCCGGAAAGGATTTCAGACAGTTTTTCGGGAATTATTTTAAGTTTAATCTTAAGTAAGCCCTGTTTCTCATAATTAATTAAAGCATAACCGCAAAACCGGTTATTACAAGGCCTTTCTGCATATACACAGTTGTACAAGTAGTTAAATTTTACACCGTAGTGAATCGAAAAAGAATTTTAAAATTCTTAATTTCTCAATTCACGGTGTAAAATTTAACTACTTGTAAACCTGTTTCTATAGAAACAGCGACGCAGCATTCCATTTATATGACTTTCTGCATATAGATGATTTAAATTGACGGAAACTGAGCTATAAACTGGTCTAAAGTTTTTGCGTTGGTTGTCTACGATACATCAACATCACCAGTTTTTTTACACAATTAACCAATTAACTTACTTGTCCCATGTAAAGTGATCGGTGACAGTCTTGAATACTGGAGATCCATGACGTCGACTCTGGATCCCAGGTACTGGATTAAAGATTCCATCACAGCGGATTCCAGATTCCAAAAGGTTTCTTTTCCGGGATTTCGGATTCGTAGACCTGAATTCGGGATTCCAAAAAGCAGGATTCCTAATTCCAAAAGCAAATATTTTCTGGATTCCAGATTCCACGAGCTATTGTTTCCCGGATTCCGAAATAAGGATTATCTTACATGGGATGATAAGTTACTGAAACACTGTAAAATTACAACTGTAGATTCCTAGATCTGGATTCCGGATTCCACGAGCAAATGTTTCCTGGAGTTCCGGGATCCATATTACCTTACATGGGGTGAGTAGTTGCTGAAACACTGTAAAATTACAACTGTAGACTCCTAGATCTGGATTCCAAAAAGTAGGATTCTCGATTCCACGAGCAAATGTTTCCTGGATCCCGGAATCCATATTACCTTACATGGGATGAGTAGTTGCTGAGACACTGTAAACTTTTAACTGTTGATTCCTAAACCTGGATTCGGGATTTCAAAGAGCAGGATTCCTGATTCCACAGGCAAATATTTCCGGTTTCCACGAGCAACTGTTTTAATGCAAAACATCTCCGAAAGTATACGGTAACCTTAAAATTTGGCCAAAACTATTAAAATAATGTTGTACAGTCAAGCTACTACTTTAAAGAGAAATTGAAGACCCCCTCCCCCAGCCTACATTTTGACATTTCAAGGCCCCCATTATCTATCAAAAAAAATTGAGGGCCCCCTACTGGAAAACGCTCAGTGTAATTGGCGTAGGAACAGGTCTATAATAAAGTTATTTTGCTGCAAAAATTGTCCGAAATTAATTTGTCCGAAAATAAATTGTCCGAAATCTTTTTGTCTGGAAATTTTTGGTGTTAATGTAGCTCTACTATCGTAACTACGTCATATCATCCTTTGAATACCGCTGACAATGTAGATAGAAAGAGACTTTCCTGCGTTCCTAGATTTAATTTCCCAATGTAATTCGACTTAAATTAAAAACAAAACTTCACAGAGTTGATCTATTATACCAATAGATTCAAACGAAATAAATTAGTTTTAGCGTTCAGTTCTCCAATTAAGAATTTCTTATTTAGGTGCTCTGATAAACGACGCAATAATGTAGGACATCAGAAGACACTCTCACTATCAGTAACCGATGATCGATTAGTTAATCGATGAATCGATATTAATTGATAAAATTAGTTGATTAATATGATCGGTAATGGATGATTAATCGATAGTTACACGGTGAAATGTCTTAATTATATCGATTATAATCTATTATTGTCTATTACTATCAAACATTCATAAGAAATTGTCAAATTGTCGTTAAATATTGTCAACAGTTCCACAACCACCAAGGATTAGAAAGCCGGACATCGCACTCTAATACACTTGTAGTCATATTTTCTGTTTCTACTCAGATATTAAGTTTTTTGTGTGGGTTTCAGAATGATTCGGCTTTCTTAACTAGGATTAAATTTTCGGGGATGTATTTTTTTTAAAAATATGTACTATAAAAAATTATAACGTTATAATCACGTATAATAGGCAAAAAGAAAATAAAGAGAGAGTATGGAAAAAACACTTTTTGCAATTGCATGGTTGTTCTGAAATTATATATATCGGTCAGAAAACATTTAGTTTGTTATTCCTGTTGTTATATATCTTTATGCTCGTGTTTCATACAAACTTGATCAAATTATGTTGAAACAACTGCATTAGTAGTTGCATGTAGGAAATAATTAACTGAAAAGCATTGTTCATAGAACTGAAATCATTTGCATGTTGAAGAACATGCACCAAATAAATTCTCCAGGTTGCTTGTCTTGATTCTTTAACGTGTATTAACTTCTGGTCCGATTGAATATTTGAAGTTTATAACTATCAACATGTAATGAATATGAATAATAAGATAGATGCATATTATTCGATAAAAGTTGATAGCATCCGAACGGATAGGCGATGTAACCCCGATAATAATCCATGTTATACGATAATACTTGCCGTCATCGATAACTAATCGATAAAAGGTCACAAAGTCGCTGGACATCGATTAGTCATCGATTTCCGACATTTTTACAAGTAGTTAAATTTTTACACCGTAGTGAAAAAGAATTTTAAAAACTGACGTTTCGGACTGTAGTCCTTCGTCGGAGTGAATGCCTAACATTAATCGATTTGATAAATTTTTGGTTTTATCGATTTAAAACTACTCTGGGTTACTTTTAACCTGACCTCTACCAGAATTAAAAGCCTCGATTTTTAGTACTAAAAGCTTGACTATCTTGCCTTTGTGCTGCCCGCTCAGCTTCTTCTGCCTTGTCTTCTATGAACTTTCTTGTTTTTTTATTACGGTATTCGGTAGTCTTAACTTCAAGAAGGTTGTGATATCATAGTATCGAAATATGTCTTGTGTGTCATACCTGGGCTACCTGTGGCCAATTAGCCTCATTTCTACAGTAACCTCACATTTTTAGTGGCACAAATATTTCGTAAGCCTCTTTATACTGAATTTGAAAAAAATACTCGATATCTAATTTATGTTCCGCATTAGTGATGTAATAGTTCATGTAACAAACGCAAGAAATATGAGTAGAATTTTCGCCATTTCGGACCTTCATGTCGATATACCAGAAAACCGACAATGGGTTACTGACAACCTCTGTTCTGACTGCTACAAAGAAGATGCGCTCATTATTGCCGGAGATGTAACGGACAATATAAACCTACTACAAGAAACGCTCTCTAAGCTGGCGGAAGCATTTTCCTACGTCAGTTATGTACCAGGTAAAACGTTTCAAAACTTTTAATATTTGTAGAATTCAAAATAAGACGATGTCACTCACGGATGGCGGTGCAAAACTAGCTCAAACGCTCTTCTTTGGATTTTGTCAAACTGTTTATAAACCCCCGTCTAAACACGTTTAATGCCTGGATCACAGGCATAGAATTCTTTGCCAAGAATTGCCTAGGGTTGCAGGGGAGGAAGGGCGGAAGTGGTTTACATTCACTGGTGCATAAATTATAAATATAACTTTGTTGATCAAAAAATATAAAAGTTGTATTTTTAAGTTGTTTTATTATATTGTTAACAATTGTGTGGTATTTTATCTCTAGCCTAACATTCTCCATCCAATTTTTAATTTTAGGAAGACTGACTTTTTTGTGCCTACTACTAGTAATCACTGTAATCGTATTTTATGAATCTTTTAATGTTAGGCCATAAGTGGTTATTTGATTTATTACAGTTTCTCACATAATCAAAATTAATACACTGAAAAACTATGATCAGTGCAGGAGGAGAGGGAAGCATCCAAAAGTGCACTAGACACCATACGAGGGATGGTCCCCCAAGAAAACACACTCACTCACTCACTAGCCATTAGCGTCACTGATCCACTGAGTTTGCGGATGTGATATTGCATGGTTTTTGTTTTGCTCCTCCACAAGGCGCGGTTTTCTGCATCCTCCATTCTCAGGCCGGAGAGCTTGAGGTCATTCCTCAGGACCTCACACCAGGTCTTTCTTGGCCTGCTGTGGGACCTACGTCCACCAACATCCAGGGAACAAACCCTTCCAATCCATGATGTGCTCCGCTAGACATGGCAAAACCATCTAAGATGCTTCCGTCTGAGGGCAACATCCAGATTATCAATGCCGAGCCTCAGACGGAGGTCCTGAGTGTTGATGACATCAGTAGGTTTTATGGCACACATCCAATGGAGCATTGCCCTCTTATACCTCAGAAAACTACAATATAATGTGGAAATGTGTATAATGCAGATCATATCTAAGTCTAAAATTTAAAAAAAAATCTAAACTATCCAAAATTCTAATATGAATGAAAATAAAAATTAACTATTACTGAGAAATGTTATGCCTTTGTGCTTAAAAACAGAAATACTAGCAGATTCTTCTTATCGTTAGTTAACTAGGCTAATTCCATTCATTGATAATACGGATAAAATAACTATATTTAAAACTATTAGTTCTACTATACATACGAACAAGGTCAAAAGAGTAATTTTTTTTTAAGTAATAATTTAAGTTACGATCTTTACAGAAAGACACCTTGTTGGAGATATATCTATATTATATTACCCTTTAATTAAATTAAATAAAAACACATTAACATCTTCTGTAAAAGAAACTTTGTAAATTTAATTGACTTAACCTAGTATTATAATCCTCATTAGATGTTAGGATAAACGTAGTTGCCCTCCTCTGAACTGCTTCTAGTCTATCAATATTAAGTTGTGTGTGAGGATTCCAGGTCTCACAAAAATATTCAAGTAAGGGTCTAACAAGACTGCAGTAAAGCGTTCTTAATGTAATAATAGGGACCTTAAGCAACGAGGACGGAACATGAATGACGACGGCTCAGAAAAATCACATTTCTGGTTCGCTCTTTACTTCTTTGTGCGGGTCATTTGAGGTTTGTTTATTTGCCTTAAGCTTTGCGAATAGAAAAATGATAAAACGTTTCTCTGTATAGCTAAACAATACTAAGAAAGTTTTTGCTGTTACGTCCTCGTTGTCCCGACAACTCTACAAAAGGTCTTTTCACGTTCTAATTTTAGCGATAACTCAGTGGAGGTGCTAAGCTCGAAGCATTCTGGACAACATGCAGTCATTGTATTTACTATTGTTCTTTGCCGTCGTCGTCGGCGTCGCCGTCCTCATTGCTTAAGGCCCCTACTAGGGACCTTTAGCAACGAGGACGGCAACGCGAAGAACAACGGTTCAGAAAAGTCACATTCCAGACTTACTTTTTACTTCTTCGTGCGTTTCATAGGGGTTTTGTTTTCTCCGCCTTAAAACTTAATTGTGAGCAGAAAGCAATTAAACGTTTCTCCATGAAGCTAAACAAATACCAAGAACTTATCTGTTGTTACGTCCTTGCAGTCCTGAGAACTCCAAAAAAAGGCCTTTTCACTTTCTAATTTTAGCGACAACTACGTGCAGGTGCCGAGCTCGATGCATTCCAACGTGCAGTTATTGTATTACTATTGTTCTTTGCCGTCAGCGTCGGCGTCGCCGTTCTTGTTGCTAAAGGTCCCTACTGTCTAATACTCATGATATACCGTCTAACAAAATATTTCAGCTTAGAACAACAGTGACCAGCCTAGACAGACTATGCTCTGCAACTTTTGAGCAACTTTTTCGATTTTGAGCAACTTTTTTTATTTTAAGCAACTTTTTAAATTTTGAGCAAAAAATGTGCATTTTTGGAGCAATTCTTGTACATTTTGGCACATTTGATATACTTTCAAAGCATTTTAAAAATGAAAAGAATATTACTAATATCTAGAACAGTTTCGGTTAAAAAAATAAACTAAAATCTCTCCTTTTCTCTCTCGTTTGGGTTACCTGTCTGCATCATTTTTTGGGTATGAAATCCAAAACGGCGTCCTCGTGTCAGACGATGATGTCCCCATTGATCCTACTCAGTTGCGATAGAAAACCGAACCCGAAGGTAACTCAAGTTCAAGAGACCGTAAAAATGTTAAAACTTCTGGTACAAGTTTTTAGATTCCTTAATGTATTTGTTTTTGTTAAATATTCGTGATGCAATGAGTGTCAAAAAGACATAAATGGTGCTGCGTCGGTGTTTCTCTACAGAAACAGTTTTATAAATTATTAAGTTTTACATCGTAGTGGAAAGAATTTTAAAACTGACGTTTCGGACTGTAGTCCTTCGTCGGAGTGAATTCACTTAGTTTTAAAATTCTTTCTACTACGGTGTAAAACTTAAAGTTCTATTAATTTTGTAAAATTGTTAAGAAGACATATATTTTTATTATATTTCATATTAAGTTTAAGTTCATTTTGCCATATCATCACACTAGGCAAAGCATATAATTTGGTTATAATTATGTCATACAACAAACCAGAAGACAAAGAAAGGAAGACACCTAGCAATAGAGGCACAATAAATTATGATTTTCTCGGCATAGATATTAGTGTTTTACTGCACTGATACGCCACTCATAGATTTCATATGAAAGTACATCCGGGGTACGAGTGACATAGTGAAGATATCGCTGACGTCCTTCCTTTGTTTGGGATACTGTATATTGAGTGTAACTTTTGAAACACTCATATCTGTGTGATAAAAAGAAAATTACATGTTGGCTTGAACAAAAAAAGATTTCACTCGTTCGCTGCGCTCACTCCTGAAATATTTTTTTCCACTCGAAGATAAACTTTAAATATGTTCGCGCAACCGTATCATATTCTATATTTATGCAGCACCTTAATTTGCTGTATTTTTTAGAAACATGGATATCATTATCTTTGTAGAGAAAATGTGTACGGAGCAGCTTTTAATATTAAGAGAGCAACCTTCGAGCAACGTTTTGAAATTTGAGCAACTTTTTGAAACTTGAGCAACTTTGAGCAACATTGTAAGGCATTTTGGAGCAACTTTTGAGGAACGTTTTGAAATTTGAGCAACTTTTTTAAACTTGAGCGACTTTTGAGCAACTTTGTTAGGCATTTTGGAGCAACTTTTGAGGAACGTTTTGAAATTTGAGCAACTTTTGAGCAACTTTGTAGGGCATTTTGGAGCAACTTTTTAAGGATTTTTTAAGCAGAATCTGTTAAGGCCTAAACGTGAAACAAGTACGAAAAATAAACGGAAACTTTCTAGAAAAGAAAATGAAAAAAGTTTTAATGGAAGAGTTTACTTAGTCATTTTAAAGTATTACTGTGGAGTTTTTATTTCTGTTCTGTTGTCTCAATCCATCATTGTCCTATCCACTTATAATTTCTTTTGTCAATATTCTTTAAATAAAATTTAAAATATACCGTTTACACTTCACTGCACCTTACTCCAACGTAATATTCCAACTGTGTTGGTAACTGAAGGTAAGTGCAACATTTAATAAGCTCATACTTCGTAACTAGTACAGCCAACTTCCGTATTCCTGTTCGGTTCCTACTATAACGTATTTTGTGTGTTACTGCGAATCACTTCTTCATGCATTAGGACTACGGTACATAGAATAGTTTCGTTTGCTTTGGTCAAGAACTGAAAAAGTTCAGAGACAGATGTTGACTTTGTTGTTCAAACATACTGAAAACCATGCGGGGTACTTTTAAACAGTTTTTGCTCAATATCTCGCTTGACAAACACCAAAATCCTATAAACCTATATATCACTGGAAAGATTAACAACAACAACAAAAAAAAAACATTTAAATCAATTACTGGAATTGTTGTTGTTAATCTTACTCTACTGGATGACTGAAACATTCATTCGTATTCCACTGGAAAGCTTGAGGAACTTTCTATTTGAATATTGAGATTATTTTACAAAGTTTTCAATTGTAAGGAATAGCTGTTAAGTTGATTCGGAAATAAAATTTACGTTCCGGCACAGGTCCCAGAGTTTACTGAAGAGAGAAACTCTGTGACCAGGGTACTGTCAAATCGATTCATTACAAAGAAACCAACAGGAATTATTTAAATCGCCCACATTGTTTTGCCTAAATTCAATTACTGCCCCGTAGTTCTGCCAATTTTTGTTTGGTTAGAGTAAAGGCGATTGAAAAATCCGTTTCTTTTCTGTTGATCTTGTTTTTAGATTGAGGAGCTGAGCATAATATTTCAGTGCTTTGGTTTGTACAAGTCGGCGTGTTTCGATCACTCTCCAGTGGTATTGCTTCCGGCTACATATGTTTGCTTTGGACTTTGGTATTTTAATTTCATCAATTATTGATAATCGAATCATCAATAACATCGCAAAGTTTTTTTGTCAAGCACATATTACATACAATACAGAGTCAAGTTTTGTTTCATGTTCTTGGAATGAAGCTACTAAACAGCACCATAGCTGGAACGCGTTGTTTATATCATGTGTTCGATTCATACGAATACTCAACAGGACCGCGTTGTTTATACCGTGTGTTCGATTCATACGAATACTCAAGTTCTAAGGAACTTAGTGATGATGAAAAATCAGTACTTAGCAAAGGTCCATCTTTTTGTCCAATCCCTAGTGATATTAATAGATACAAACTTTTAGTTGACTGGGAAATTTTTGAAAGTAGATTAAGATATGCACTATATTTTCATAAAGTAAATTTACAATCTGAAGAAGTAAGTAAATCTAAGGCCACGTTTCCGACAGTTAAGCAAAATTCTGGCAAGAAAGCGCCTATTTCCAAGTCACCGCAATTGGAATCTTTTTTAGAATCGGTCAAAGGGCAATTATTCGATCCTGCAAATGTATGTAAAGTTTCGGACAATTTGTCAAAAGGGGAAAGGCAAGCCCTCAAATCCTTAAAAAATTCGGAAGAACAAATTATTCGGATCCAAGACAAAGGTTCAAAATTTGTTATTTTAGACAAATTGGAATATGACTCTAAAATGCACCAACAACTTCGCAATCCATTACATTACAAAGAATTGGAATACAATCCTAGTAGCGATCATGTCGCTCTCATTTCAGAATGGAAAAATAAATGGCTGGCTAAAAATCAAATTACGAAAGAAATTGCAGATTGGGTTATAAACAAAGAGGCCAAACCTGGCAAAGCTTTCGGCACCATCAAAACCCACAAACAAAACAATCCACTCAGGCTTATCACCTCTTGTTGTGGCACAGCAATTGAAAATCTAGCTGCTTTTACGGAATTTTATTTGAAGCCATTGGCCCAGAAACAACCTTCTTTTGTTAAGGATACTACACATTTCTTACAGAAAATTGAAGAACTTAACAAACAAGGCCCATTTCCACAAGATGCCATTTTAGTTTCATTCGATGTGGTTTCTATGTTTCCGAATATTGATAACCAATTAGGAATTTCAGCCATTACCACAGCGCTTAATTCTAGAGATATTAAGACTCCTTGCACAGAATGCATTGTCGAAGCGGTAGAAATTTGTCTTAAACACAACAATTCACAATATGATGACAATAATTTTTTACAAATTCATGGAACGGCCATGGGCCCTAAAAATGCGTGCAGTTACGCTGATATAGCAATGGGAGTAATTGACAACAAAGCAAAATCAGGTACTATCAAACCCAATAACTGGCTGCGGTATCGAGACGATATTTTTGATTTATGGCTACAAGGTAAGACCAAATTACTAGATTTCATAGATTTCATAAATTCGCTTCATCCTACAATTAAATTTACTTCAGAATATTCGGAAACTTCGCTCAATGTCTTGGATATTACACTCAGGCTCGTTAATGGCTTTATTCAGACTGATATTTATTCCAAACCGACAGATAATCATATCTACTTAGATCCGGCAAGTGCTCATCCAAAACATGTAGCGAAAGCTATTCCCAAAGGTGTAGCTATCAGAATCAAACGCAACTGCTCAACCGATAATGCTTTGGCAGCAAGAAACGAAGAATATCAAACTTATTTAGTTAACAGAGGTTACAACAAGAAATACGTAAAGCGGCAATTTGAAGAAGTTCAATCAATTCCTAGGGAAGATTTATTAAAACCCAAACGAAAACAAAAGGAAACAAAAAAATTTCCGCTCGTTTTAGATTTCAATCCACGCTTGCCAAATGTTGGTAAAATCATCCGAGAGAATTTGCATTTACTGCACGCCTCACCGACT